>MCFE01000138.1:0-157485 GCA_002104905.1 Basidiobolus meristosporus CBS 931.73 | reverse complement strand
CCTAACCTAACCCTAACCCTAACCCTAACCCTAACCCTAACCCTAACCCTAACCCTAACCCTAACCCTAACCCTAACCCTAACCCTAACCCTAACCCTAACCCTAACCCTAACCCTAACCCTAACCCTAACCCTAACCCTAACCCTAACCCTAACCCTAACCCAACCCTAACCCTAACCCTAACCCTAACCCTAACCCTAACAGAGCTTGCTTCAAAACTTCAAAAAGCTGAGAAACCAAGACTACTGGCTCAGGACCATCTAAGATCTATGTGGCAGAGCTACTTACAAGTCCACACACCTTTCCTACTACACCTAATCCCAGGCTGGGTTCCAGTCTTGGATTATATTGATCAGAAACACCTACAATTTGTACTTCCCCCAAAACCCCTGAATTTTATATTTACCCCTAATGAGCTTTACTTTATTGAAACAAACATTAGAGATGAAACAAAACATAGATTAGATTACTTATTAGAGAGGTTCTAGACCTCTTAATTGGCTTCTTTATTTGTACTTAGATTAGTTCTTAACTCAAATAAAGATTTCACCAACTTGGTGACTTTCCCTCCCCCCTAAAAACCCAAGCTGGCCTACCAGAAGTACTTGACAGATCTTTGGCAGCAATATCTGCAGCAGCACACTCCCTTTATGATGAATATCAATCCTTATCACATTCCCCTCATTAATGTTGTTCACAAGTCATTCTTACCTCTCTTGCTACCCCCCTTCCCACTGAACAGTGTCTTGAGCACTGAAGAACTATCATCACTTCTTATTAACTTACCTACAAATTCCCCTCAGCTACTCATTCTTGTATCAAAGCTACAGCAGTAGCGCTGGCTTCTTTGTTTCAACTGAAATAAAGATTTCACCTGTTGGTGACTGTCTCCCCCCCCTAACTTCAGATTAACTTGGCTACTTTAGATACTTGTCATAAGTAAATAAAGATTTCACCACTTGGTGACTTTCCTCCCCCTAACCCTGCAACAAATCTACCTGAGTTTCCCTAACCCAAAAACAGAGAAACTCCTCCTGACAGCAATACACCACTCCAAGGCAATTCACCACACTCTGCATACTCAGCTCTGGGATCATATTATGAGTTCCTTGCCTCTGCAATCTTCCAACTCTATAACAAGAGCAGTATCAAGACTCTACAGGGCAATGAGGCCCTCTTCCAGGAAGTTACCTTCAACAGAACAGCTGGCTAACATCTTCTTCTCTACAAAGCAGTACTCAACTCCTGGCTTTCATCCTGACTTCAAGACTCTGCCCATCCCACTTGCACTTGATCAAAGGAGAATCCATAATGTGCTCAAGAGGCTTCCCAACTCTACTGCTCCTGGTGTGGACACAATCTCTTATGAGCTTCTGAAGACTGGTACCAAGGCCATGTCTGCACTTCTGCTTCCACTGTTTCAGCAATGCTCAGCCCAGCTTTCTACTCCTGGGGAATGGTCCTTTGCAAATGTTCTGCCACTGTACAAGGGTAAAGGAAAGCACCTGGATCATAGCTCCTACAAGCCAATATCTCTGCTGCCCACCTGCAGAAAGGTGTTTGAGCTTCTGCTTACTCAGGAGCTCTACTCTGACTCCCTCAAGTTTCACCCTGCACAGTTTGGCTTTGTTCCTAGCCTCTCCTTAGAATATGCAATCATACTTAGCCAAGATCACTCTCTCCAGTGCAAGTATCCCTCTGTTCTGTTTGATATTACTAAGGCCTTTGATTCAGTTGACAGAAATCTTCTTTGGTCCAAGTTGCAATGCTTCTCCAGTCCCTCTCTCACCCTGCTTGTCAGGTCTCTGTTTCTGGATCCACAAGCAAGAATTCTGTACCCAAGTGAGCAATCAGCTGTGTTCTCAGTTCTTAATGGAGTGGTTCAAGGCTCTGTGCTTGGTCCTATACTGTTTGCTATCTTCCTGAATGATTTCCCAAGACTCTCAGCTGACTGCCTGGTTACTCTCTTTGCTGATGACATCAGAATATCCTCCTCCAATTTGCAACAAGACTCCCAGACCATCCACCAGTATCTGCAGAAGAATAATCTCCAGCTTTCCATTGCAAAGACAGTACCTTTGGGCTCTCCCATCAGCTTGGAGAACTCCACTCTACCTGCTCAGGTTTCTGCTACATATCTTGGCTTTCCTTTCCTTCCTACTGGACTAGACTCTGGATCACACCTGAAGAAGAGAATTATCCTAGCAAGACAGGCACTCCACAAGCTACTGGCTGTTACTCCTCCTACAACTTCAGCTCCCAGCTGCCTCCTTCTACTCAAGCAGTTTGTCTTCCCTGTCCTGGAATTTGGCTTACCACTTCTCTCTCTTACTTCTAGAGACTGCACTAAGCTTGACAAGTTTGCAGTATGGTGCATTACCTCCTTGGTGCCTCATTTGCCTGAATGCCCCTACAGACAGGCTATTCTTGGTGCTTTTGGGTTTATGCCCTATAAGATCAGACCTCTCTACCTTAGAACCATATTATACCTCAGACTTCACAACTGCAACAACCCACTGATTAAGGCCTGGAAGAGAACACACCACCCAATACCTGGCTCCTGCTGGAGAACTATACTGGAGATCCTGAAGTCAAGAAGTTTGCTCACTATATTCTGCAGTCAGAAAAACCCAAGCTGGCCTACCTGAAGTACTTGACAGACCTTTGGCAGCAATATCTGCAGCAGCACACAGCCTTTATGATGTATATCAGTCCTTATCACATTCCCCTCATTAATGTTGTTCACAAGTCATTCTTACCTCTCTTGCTACCCCCCTTCCCACTGAACAGTGTCTTGAGCACTGAAGAACTATCATCACTTCTTATCAACTTACCTACAAATTCCCGTCAGCTACACACTCTTGTATCAAAGCTACAACAGTAGCGCTGGCTTCTTTGTTTCAACTGAAATAAAGATTTCACCTGTTGGTGACTGTCTCCCCCCTAACCCTAAGCCTGGCTAACAGTTGCAGTCATTGTGATTGCAAGTGTACATATCTCTGAGATTTTGTCATAAGTGTGTGCAGGGTTACATGCTTTGACAATGGCAATTTTGCTCTCTAGCTGGTATGAAAAGTTTGAAAGAAAATGAGAAGTAAGCAATGGATTGGCATCACTAACTCCAGCTAATCTCATTTGTCTCTGGAATCTATGACAGAAGTGTTGCACTGATTTATCTTTTTGCATTTTAGTTTTCCATAAGTTGCAGTTTAGATGCGCTTCCTTGAGGGGATCTTCAAAATGGCTGCAAAAGAGGTTCTGGGCAACTTTCCATGTACAATTCAAAGGAATGCTCACTTAAACCCAGTCAGCATCTTGCATGGTGAAACAGAGAGGCAGAAGTCTAGCCCAATTGATGTTGGGGTTTAGCTGGTGCACAGCTAAGACATGGCCAAACTTGTAAAGAAACTCACTAGGATTCTTTATGTCATTGGCTCCTTCAGCCTAAAGAGGCAAGCATCTTGGGACAACCACTGGGGCAGGTCTAGTGGGAGACATATATCTGGAGCATCAAAAGGCATGACTTCTTGGTGGCTGATGCAGAGTAAGGCTTGGCAGATTGTCAATGCTGTCAATTACTAAAGCAACATTCTCTAGAGCTTCTTTGATAATACCAATTGCATCTTGGTAACCAGAAATAGCTTTAAGGAGTTCATTGCTGCAATGATTGTCAGATCTTGTCTAAGCAAGCTTTGAGTGCTCAAGCATCAAGGTGTTTCTTTCATGCACAATACTCTCAACTTGCACAGTAAGCACTTGCCAATTTCTGTGAGCTTCTTCCAACATGGATAGATTTGGATTACTTGCTGCTGAGGATATCTGGTAAAGTAGTAGAATGTAATGGACTCAACTAAAGAAAGTGTTGTATCAAAGAGAAAAGTGTAATAAAGCTCCTGAGTAGTCAAACTGAACCCAAGGGACAACTAAGTGCAGAATTTTAGAATTGTCAGAGAGTGGCAGAAGTTTTAGCAGAGAGGTTCTGGTGTAATATTGGTCTTGTATATAGCTGGGTTTGGCTATAAAGGCAAACAAGTTGGTTTGCTATGCAGCTTAGGCTTGGTGTTCTTGGGAGTGCTAGATATTCTAGGCTTGTTGGAAGCTAGAAGGTAATTGTTGAGTTCTTGATTTTGCAGAGATACAATCTTAATTTTGTTGAGACACACACTAAACCAAATGGTTCAGGAAACCTTATTTATACTTTTCTAGACAAGTTGAATTAGTAAGCCCAAAGAGACTGGACTAATTCAAATCTGTAGGGGTGCTGATAAGTGCATAAGATAAATTAAAACTGCTTCATTAATCAGCTGATGTCTTGGCAACCGCTAAGTTGTTGGATAGATCTCAGTTGACTAATCACCTGGGAAGGCTTGGCAGATAACTTGATAACATAAAAGCCATATGAGAGCTGATCAGGTGTAATAGCTAATGATAGATACTGAAATGAGATAAAATAAACCATAACTGGGATTAATTATGTTTGGATCAGGGAAAATCAGTTAGGGTACTAAATTTTCTAATGGAGTAAAATTGGCTAAGTTTTAAATGTTGATGGACAACTCAAATCATCTTCAGACTTCCATTGCCAAGACAGTGCCTCTGGGTAGTCCAATATACCTAGAGAGCTGCACTCTACTGGCTCAAGTTTCTTTACATATCATGGCTTTCCACTCCTTCCTACTGGAATAGACTCTGGAGCACACCTGAAGAAGAGAATCACCCTGGAAAGACAAGCACTCTACAAGCTACTTGCTGTCAATCCTCCAACAACTTCAGCCCCCAACTGCCAGCTTCTACATATGCAGTTTGTCTTCCCTGTCTTGGAATTTGGCTCACCACTCCTTTTTCTTACTTCTAGCAACTGCACTATGCTTGACAAGTTTTCCATTTGGTGCATTACATCATCTGCCTGAATGCCCCTGTTGTATCCAAGAGAAAGTGTGATAAAACTCTTGAATGGTTTAACTGAACCAAAGGGACAATTAAGTGCAGAATCTTACAACTGTCATAGAGTGGCGGAAATATTAGCAGAAAGATTCTGATCTAATATTGGTCTTGGATAAGCTGGGTTGGCTATAAAGACAATGATATTTGTTTGCTAGGCAGGCTAGGCTTGGTGTTCTTTGGAGTGCTAGATATACTAGGCTTGGATAGAAACTAGAACTGAATTGTTGGATTCTTATTTTTGCTGAGACAGAATCTTAATTTTGTTGAGACACACACTAAACCAAAAGGTTCAGTAAACTTTATTTATACTTTTCTGATCAAGGTGAATTAGTAAGCGCCAAGGGACTAGATTGATTGAAATCAATTTGGGTGTTCAAAGGTGCATAAGATAAATGCAAATTACATCATCAATCAACTGATGTCTTGGCAACTGCACAGTGGTTGGATAGATCTCAGATGACTAATCACCTGGGAAGGCTTGGCAGATAGGTTGATAATGTAGTGGCCATTTGAAAATAGATCAGGTGTGATAGCTAAAGATAGATTCTGAGGTGGGATAAAATAAACTGTAACTGGGATTTGTTATGTTTGGGTTAGGGAAAATCAGTTAGGGTACTAGATTTTCAGATGGAGTAAAATTGGCTAAGTTTTAAATGTTGATGCACAACAGCCCCTACAGATATGCTATTATTGATGCTTTTAGGTTTATGCCCTACAAGATGAAACTTCTCTACCTTAGAGCCAGAATCTATCTCAGCCTTCACCACTGCAACAACCCACTGATCAAGGTCTGAAAGTGCACTGACCACACTACACCTGGCTCCTGCTGGAGAACTATACTTGGAGATTCTAATTTAAAGTAGTTTGCTCAATATATACTGTAGTCAGAAAAACCCAAGTTGGCATAGCTAAATACTTGACAGACCTTTGGCAGTAATATCTTAAGTAGCACACTCTCTTTATGATCTGTATCAATCCATATCATATTCCCCTTATTAGTTTTGTTCATAAACTATTCTCATGTCTCTTGCTACACCCCTGCCCACTGAGCAGTATCTTGAGCACTGAAGAGCTATCATTTCTCCCTATTAACTTACCTACCAATTCCCCTCAGCTACCCATCCTTGTATGAAGGCTACAACAGTAGCACTGGCTTCTTTGTTTCAACCAAAATAAAGATTTCACCAATTGGTGACTTTCTCCCTCCTACAGGCAATGTCCCCCCTGGTCATTTCAAATAGCTCCAAAACCCGCCAAAAACCAGCACCACACTCTGCAATACCCTTAAGACTGCTTACTACGCATTTTATAAAGTAGCTATTATCACTTATTCTAGGAATCAAGAGAACATTTCAGTATATATCCCTGAAAGACAATGTTGAGAGCTGACTTATTATATATAGCTTATCTTTAACTTTATTAACTTGCTTCAAAGGAGAATTTTGCGCTAGGGCAGTTACAGTCACTTTAAGAGCTAGTTATAATCCATCATGGCAGGTCCTACTATGCATGGTATGTATTTGATATCTACGCATAGATTGTAACTATTTTCAAAACCATGAGAGCTCAAAAACGCAGCCGTGTGAAAAGATTCACAATGTATCAGTGTATTAACTGAATACCATCATATCTTGGGCTGAAATATTACAATTCTGGAGTTGGGATTTTTGTAGTGATATATAGTTGCTGACGATTATTAGGCAGATTAATCATCAACACCAGATTGAACAAACCAGCTAATCATATTATCATATGCCAGAATCTCTCGCAAGTGAGCGGAAGCGTAATATGAGCATCAAGCCAATATAGCACTTTGATAAGGTCTAAGCCACATAGAGTATCTATCTTGCCAGCATCAATCCGGGATATGCAATACGCTAGATTAAACTATATTGCTACAAAAACTGTTAGGGCGGATCTTGGTTGGAACCAGCTAGATCCTGAAATAGATGGCAGTGATAATTTAGAAGTGCAACTACAACTATTACGGCTTTTGGATGGGCTATGCTTGGTGGCTTCAGAGGCATGGCACAGCAGTAGCAAAAGAGCAACACATAGTAGCACAAGCAAGTGTGACCAGGATAATTTCCACGTATAAAAAGATTAGCCAACGCCTGGATATTGGCAAGAATACACCATGTCTTTTGCAAGCTGGCTCTACGATCGGGTGAAGGACTCAGACGAAGGAAATGAAGACTACGAAGGAAGAAACTTCTCCTGGAGCAACAACAGCCCTGCAGGACCATACTACAGCTACGAGAAAATCTGGGACATGCCTGTCGGTAGCTCACGTCCAGCAACAATTGCTAGCAAGGTAGTCACCGTTTGGAGAAACGCGTGATGGGATAAGCAACATATCACTCTTGGATAATTAAATAAAGAGCCTGATGCTGTCATCAGGCTTGTTCAACCCACATGTTTAGCCAGAGTGAATTTCCGCATTGACATTTCTTGGCCATGTGTGCATGCATTGTGGCAAGGTGAGCACTCAAGCAGTCCGTATTTGAGTCATCAGCATGCTAAGCAAGTTGCTGATACTGTGGTAAGGCTACATGTACTCAAACGTCATATAGTGGTTGGCATTCAGGTGCTATTCTCACCGTTGCTGCTACCGTTATTTTTGTTATCCCACCGTGACCAGTGCCATAAACACACAAATCATCTTCACCATTTACATTGCCGCAAATCAAAATCCCAGTGTAGAATATTCCATCATCCCTGGCAAATACTGAAAGGTGTCTTGCCGGATAATTTGCAGTGCTAAACACCCATGCTAGAGTATCGTGGATATGGTGTGTCCATGGAGGCTGTATGATCCCACATATGAATACTGATGATATCAACACAATTCTCTTGTAGGCTCACGAAGGATTCACGGACATTGATGTGAAGTCTTCGTCAACGATGGACAGTTTAGTTGGGGTTCTTGCCCTTTCCCAGCTGGTAGGATTTGTAGTCGATTGTGAATTTGGTTGCAACAACTATCTGATCACTACATATTCAGTCACCCATTCATGCCTCTAATTGATACCAACTTGTGCATTGATGAAGCTCCATCCTGCCTCGGAATAAGCAAAAAATCTTGAAGCATGCGGCTTTGTCCATTTGAATGTCACAGCCATTGCTATGAGTATACCAGCTGGCTCAGAGGATGTTATTGTTTACTACGGATGAGCCACCATGCCATGATTGGTAATAATCCAAAGCCTTTCGAAAACACAACTTTCCCTTAGAGGAATTGCTCAGTAAAGCCCAAGTCAAATACATCAGCTTATACGAAAGGTTTAGCCCATTATACAGTGATGCGTAATAAAAAACCTGGCACTTGATGAACGTACTAACCAGATTCTATCCGGATATGGGTAATGGTCCAAAGGTTTTTTAGGATAAAATTGAGTGAATTTTCGACAAAATCTGTTGTTCCTAAATACGTCATTTCGTACTGGCTGTATTACTTTATAGGGTTAGCAAGCTTTCGATTCAAGATATCTACATCGAAGAATTGAAATGTGTGTGCTTGATAATCCTACATATGTAAATTTGTTTTTAAATATCGATGGGAAATCGGATTTTGGTGTGCCAAATTAGCCGTTATCTCAGACCTGTCATTCGCAGTATTTCTTGATCAGCCGGGAGGTCTGCTTATGATTCTCCTTAGGCTTCTTAGAAAATTGCACGGCTTCACGGATATTTGTATGATTCCTTTCATCATCAATCATCCGAGTAGCAATATGTGTAGACATCAACCCAAGCCCAATCTGAATGTCAGCGAAAATCAAAAAACTTTCAACACTGTCAACCACCCTTGAAGAGTTTGCTTCGCAGATTCTTGAGTTTAGGGGTTAGCAGCAACATGCGTTATTTGAGATACTCCTGGGCAACCCGTACAGTGATAGGTTGCACAGGGTCCGGAATTGAGAATAAATTACAAACAGCTGAAGCTCTACAGGCTCTGGATTCAGTGTAGAGCAAGTCTAGAAAGACTACTCATGGCTATGGCATCAATGGGCACGTGCTGGATTAAGTAAGTCTATATGACATCTCTATCGAATATCTGATATACATGTAATTCTCAAGCATCAATCCTTACGCATGTATTGCAAGTGAGCCAAGCATGATGATGAGCATCAAACCAGTGTGGCACTTTGATAAGGTCTAAGCCACATAGAGTATCTATCTTGACAGCATCAATCCGGGATATGCAATACGCTAGATTAAACTATATTGCTACAAAAACTGTTAGGGCGGATCTTGGTTGGAACCAGCTAGATCCTGAAATAGATGGCAGTGATAATTTAGAAGTGCAACTACAACTATTACGGCTTTTGGATGGGCTATGCTTGGTGGCTTCAGAGGCATGGCACAGCAGTAGCAAAAGAGCAACACATAGTAGCACAAGCAAGTGTGACCAGGATAATTTCCACGTATAAAAAGATTAGCCAACGCCTGGATATTGGCAAGAATACACCATGTCTTTTGCAAGCTGGCTCTACGATCGGGTGAAGGACTCAGACGAAGGAAATGAAGACTACGAAGGAAGAAACTTCTCCTGGAGCAACAACAGCTCAGCAGGACCATACCACACTTTCGAGAGTATCTGGGACATGCCTGTCGGTAGCTCACGGTCGGCGATGATTGCCAGCAAGGTAGTCACCGTTTGGAGAAACGCGTGATGGGATAAGCAACATATCACTCTTGGATAATTAAATAAAGAGCCTGATGCTGTCATCAGGCTTGTTCAACCCACATGTTTAGCCAGAGTGAATTTCCGTATTGACGTTTCTTGGCCATGTGTGCACGCGGTGGGGCAAGGTAAACACCCAAGCAGTCCGTATTTGAGTCATCAGCATGCTAAGCAAGTTGCTGATACTGTGGTAAGGCTACATGTACTCAAACGTCATATAGTGGTTGGCATTCAGGTGCTATTCTCACCGTTGCTGCTACCGTTATTTTTGTTATCCCACCGTTGCCAGCTCCACCATGACCAGTGCCATAAGCACACAAATCATCTTCACCATTTACATTGCTGCAATTGCTGAAACCACTTCTATTACCATCAGTATTTCCGCCATTGCCCTCGGTTAAAACTTGTTATATAGCATCCTATAGTACATAGTGGCCTGTGCAATTTTCATATTGCCTAGCTATTCTTCGGCATGCGCTTTACTACCGTAGCAGTGATTCTAAGCCTTGCCACGAATTAAGTGACTGTTGCTGCCCCAAGCGGCTGTTCTTCCCTATGCACTCTTGAGTATATAAAGGACCATTATCATAGCTCACCATATGCACAACAAGCCAAGGATTGCTACCAAAACGCCCGAGTATTACCTGTCGTTAGGATGTCGAATGTCCAATTACTGTTATTACGCCAGGTTATCACCACCGTGACCGAAAAGTATCATAGCCTGAGCATTGCTAATGCCAACAGCAATGAAGACTTCAGCGTCAAGTATCAAGCAGGACCTAGTCTCGAACTGGAGGGTGGGGCCAACACATTAGAATATGCTAAGCAAAGGGGAACGGAAAACTCGGGCGATAGTTCTTCATATCCCTACGTTCTGACGCAGTCCTCTCAGGATGTACAATATAAAACCCCTGTAGTAGCGACATAATGTGTAGAACATTGAGCAGAGCAAAATAGTCAACATAACAACTGCAAGCGCTAGTACTGCATGCTTGCTTACATACTTAACTACTAAGCCTCAGGGTTTAATAACTCTATCCTCCACTGGAGCCTATGATGTAGGAGGGGTCAAATATAATGTATCGTTATATTCAACTGGCAGCGCTTCTAGCCGAACATAACCATATCACTGTTAATGGATTGATCTTGGTGTCACCGTACTCGAAATGGTTAGACTGCTCAATAACTGTTAGGAATGTGATACTTCCTCTTATAGTTGCTGCCATTATTTTTTGGTAAAACAGATGATGAGGGCGGGGTTCGAACCCACGCCTCCGAAGAGACTGCGGCCTGAACGCAGCGCCTCAGACCACCCGGCTACCTCAACAATTTGGACACTGTGTTACAGAGTAAAGAGGCACTCGATGTTAACTGACATCAACGCATACAAAGACGACTTAGTAGCCAGGGAAAAGCAAATCAAAGACAAATCACCAGACTCACAATAAGGTATAAATACCAAACAAGCAACTAAATAAAAGGGAGTTTTGGTTATAGGCAGAAAAGCGTAGTAGGAACGAATATTAGCTTGAATATATTTCTACAAAGTCACCACCCCAACCTTTTAAAGAGATATTCTTACACTACCCCGTCGAATCTACAAGATAACATACACGTTATCCCTTTTCGTACTCTCTAAAGGACATTACTCTTTAAGTACGTAACAACTGTTTCAATGATAATTCACCCAATCAGGTCAAAACATGGATAAGGTAAGGTAAGCCATATTTATATGCTCGATGCCGGATAAACTAGACTATTCAAACTTTTAGAATGTGCTCTGACCGAGTTGTGTTGTTCCTAAGCGTGCTTGAAGTTCTTCCTGAGGTCATGTTTGTCTACAATCACTTCAATCTCTCGCTTTTTGCCTTTATGATTCTATCGATATGGAACAGCTACTCTTACTCTCCCCTACTCATTTTATTTATCGCAGGGACGTGACTGCTCCCTTGCCAGTCATTTGGCAAGCCATATTATCTAATGAGAGAGGATGCTGAGCTTCAAAGACTAAGGAGACACTTGCCGAAGAAGGAAATACTATGTAAAAATGGGAAGATTGTCCCTACGTTCTGATGCAGCCCACCCAAGATGCACAGTACACAGCCCCAGTAATAGTGACACAATGCATGAAAGAGCAAAATATTCAATACACTCATTGTGCCGACAATTGCGCCTAACAGATAAATCAACCTAAACTGAGAATAATCAGTATGCAAGACAAATAAGCCCTCTTTGCGCGACTACCCTACTCTCACAGTATCATAGACTATCAATCCACGGTAGACACAGTGTACCAGTCCAAAAAGAATCGACATTTGGCAATACCTCACAACGACACACACCGGAGGAACAGGGACACTTTACATTTGGTTGGTGTAAGGGTGAATAGTGCATGCAACATAGCCGGGTAGAGAAGCTCAATCAGCATTGTGTATCAACTACCGCATTTGGAGAACTGGTGGGCTCCTACCTTGAGATGTCAGTGAGCCCTATTTAGCGCCAGTTTCAATGTTTGTGTACTCATTCCATCGAACTGTAAATAGTTGCATCGATATTGGGGGGCGTAAATGTGACTTTTGGTTTAAGTCAACATACGATTGCATTATTCGTGAGACGCAAAACGACTCATACTACGATTTTTCAAGCAAGGGCTTGAAGCGTGCACACAGGAATGGCACTGTTCTCACGTAGTTAGTTATTTCATAGTCAATTAATCTGGTCCGGAGTAGTATATATAATACTGTTATTTTCGTCGATTTCAATATTATGGGATTTGTCCACCAAATGAGTGAAAATTTTTATCGATTTTTCTCCTATAAATAGGAAGCATCTGTTGTTTGGTATCGTTACGACTGTACTTTACAGGATTATGTATATAGTACATTCCCAGTCTTTGTTTCCCAACAAAGACACTAATACCAAGCTGGTAGATGACATGTAGTGCGCTGTCCGTAAAGGGAAGTGTGAGCAGTGACCGATCGGTCTTTCGGGACCATAGGACCTGTTCAGTTGATGAACTTGCCGGCTGATTATTCCAACAGCCTGGCGAGGACGGTCTGCACATTCTGACAGCTTGTTGTTACCCAACTATCATTGAAAAATCAAATCAAAATACCAATCTCTCTCGCTACATATTCATATTGAAAACCAGCAAGTAAAGAAAAGAAAAATACTTAAAATTTTGTTTGCAAAATGACATACTTGTTTGATTACGATTACAGTTTTCTGATCATTAAAATCAAATTCATAATTGAATGTTTAAGCGGGCACACAACTTTGCATAAAATAGGAAAAGAGTAAGTCGATAGTCTCACTTTGTTGTAGCGCCTACTGATGACCATCCACTCAGACTGCTCCAGTGCGCTTGGTTTTCGTTGCTCTGTTGCCAGCCTCACGCGTTCCCCAAGTCTTCAATAACCTTGCCATCTCGCAATTACTTGAAGATGCCCATGTCTACACTAGGCTCCAAAAGACATGGATAGAAATCATCAGCAGTGACCCACTACTGAAGCCTTCAACTAATCAGTTCTCCAGAAGCTTGAGATACAGAAAGATGCCACTCTACCCAACTGTTAACTTATTTGAAAGTCAAACTCAGAAGGCTTTAGGCTCTTGTGAGGACACAAATAGCTGAGCATAAGCAAATTTGATGAAAATAAGAGTGGTTGTGCAGATTTTATAGTATAATGTTTCAAGAGTCTCAGAGATACTGGAAGTGAATGGGAGAACAAATAGAATTTGCGGTCTGCTCCTAATCATTCATCAAATATAAGAGTATCATCTTTACTTCAACATGGTCTTAACAGTGCAAACATGAAAAATACAATTATGATGGTTCCAAGAATATGTGTGCAAAGTTTGGGGCTGTTATGACAACTCTCAGATATTTCATGTCTTAGGTATCTGATACTTGTGCTGAGTGACTCTATACAAGGCCAATGGCTAGAGCTCTCAAAGATTTGTAAATCACAACCTAGGTGTACAGAAAGCACAGATGTTGCATCCCTATGGGATATCTCAGACCTAGAATTCATCTAATAATCAGCTGGTATTCTGTTGGTATTCCAATGATATTTTGCAGGCATTCTGCTGTTGCTTTTCCTTTAGATTTCTAGCTGCACTTTAGGGGCAAGTAGAGAGTGGTTGATGATCAGATTTGGTATGAATGCTAGCTAGTCTTGTCTCCACCTGAGAAGTAAGTCTGCCAGATAGCTATTACTGTATAAGCTGACAGCTGTAAGCTTAGTGAGACCTGGAACTCAACTGATATGTAATGGTAATCAGAAGGTCCTTTCTTGTTCTTTTTCTCAAAGCATGAACACTATCAGTAAGATGAGAAGGATACAAAAAGCATCAACAATAGTATACATTATCCAACTAAGCTCTCTGGCAGCTATTTGTCATTGTGAACAAGTTTCTGTACTAGAGTTCAAGAGCAGCACCAAATGGGCTTACAGTAGGTGCTTATGCTGGCCGACAGACCCCTGATGACCTCTGTATGTAAGCACATACTGCCAAAGGGTCTTCTTTGTATCTGATAATCAATAAATCCAATACGTTCAATGCTGAATGCTAGAAATAATGCAAGTATACAAAGTAGCTGTATAAAGAAGTAAACAGTATATGTTGGGGTATTCTAACCATACATGCTACACATCATTTACAACGGTATAAATAACAGTGCTACTCTGTCAAAAACCTCCGGTGGATGCTGGACAATAAGTATAAATACATTAGTAGACGTATGTGACTATTTATTCCCCCAAGATCAGGGCCCGTGATACCATTAAATCACTTTAATGTTTATTCAAAATATCCGTTTTTGCTCCCGGTATCTGAAGAAATACTCTCCACTGCAACTAAAAAACGCCAGGAATATTCGTTGAAGTAGTTGCCATTAAATCTTGAACTCTACACATCCCTACAATAACACTCTTCAATATCGCATCTTTATCTTTCAACTGTATTGTAAAGCGTGTTGTATCTGTATGACAGTTATTCGAAAAAGATATAATGGAGGCGCCTTTGAAATTTCCTATTCTGTTCACAGAATCATCAACCTTGGACAACAGTAATACTTGTCCCACACCTGGTAGGTGTGAATTTCACGATAACATATTACCAAGTCTTGTGGAAAGGATATTCAGCCTATTCACCCCCGAGAAAATATTTATCCTTGTCTGTAAAAACAATAGAACCTGAGATACTGAGAGCTGTAAGTTTAGCCTGTACATGGCAGTTGTACACTTAGACAATCAAAATAGCAATTCACATATATTTGATAAAGTGCAATGAGCATAATACAGCTGGGTCAAAGGAATGTTTATTACTTCACAATGCTTCAGCTAAATATCCTTAACAGCAACATCTCCAAGAGTCTACCGGCTACGTAGGCACCAACCAAACCTATCCACGCAGGCGGTCCCCTTTCTCCCTTTGAGGATCTGCTTGAAGGACAGTTCGCCAGTTCCGAGTCCTCTCCAAGTCCAGCAAATCCCTTTCACTGTGACTGAGGCGTAGTTTCCGTTGTTAGCTCTCTTGGCTCTGGCAATTTCTTCTCTGACATCAGCAGAGTACAAACGGGCTTCTTGATCAGGTATCATGGCTGAGGAAGTGGAGTGCAATAAGTTTTAAGACAGACAAGTCCACAACTGCTGCTTTATATCTATCCCGCCCAGACGGTGACTCAATACTACGGCATTTTGACGCCTCACTTCTTCCATACAGCCCGCAACAATTTATAGCAAGCAATCCAGATTGACTGTGCACTGGTAACAAACCATCCACACACCATCCACGCACCTTCCAGATGAATAGTTGCTTATATTGAGTGGATTGGTCAAGCATGGCATGAACCAGATGCAAAGACTGGATGGCCAACTGTGGTGAAGCCAAAGACACCCACAACAATCAGTATATATTATCTTATATCCACACTTGTTATCTCTTGCAACAATGACACTCAGTAAGTTATACTGCCAAGACGGTGCAGCCCCAACATCTCCATGGACTGATGGTTACACGTACACGGCTTAACCATGCAATAAGTTATTAAAGAGAAGATTCACACCGACTTAATAATGCAACGATTTAGAAAATACGCATTGAGGATTGGATATTCCAGTGACTTGTAATATATCGTTGAAAACTGTGGAAGTGCAAGGCTTAAGGTACCAAATGTCACTGTTATGTGGACTTGAGGTAGCAAATGTGCTGGATGTTTGTAATGCAATTCTTTTTGCATCATTGAGCATATCACAGCTAGGTCAAAGGAATGCGGATTTGGATGAATTTATTTCGCAATGTTTCAGCTAAATATCCTTAACAGTAACATCTCCAAGAGTCCACCGGCTACGCAAGCACCAACCGAACCCTACGAGATTATCCAAGTCTGGCTATCCACGCAGGCGGTCCCCTTTCTCCCTTCGAGGATCTGCTTGAAGGACAGCTCGCCAGTTCCGGGTCCTCTCCAAGTCCAGCGAATCCCTTTGACTGTGACTGAGGCGTAGTTTCCGTTGTTAGCTCTCTTGGCTCTGGCAATTTCTTCTCTGACATCGGCAGAATACAAACGGGCTTCTTGATCGGATACCATGGCTGAGGAAGTGGAGTGCAATAAGTCTTGAGACTAACAAGCCCACACCTGCTGCTTTATATCACCTTATCCAGGTGGTGGCTTAGTGTTGTGTCATTATGCTAATGGCTGCTTCATGTGCCCATTTCTACTAAGTATAGCGGCTTCCCACCTAAAGTGCTGAGTCTTAGGCCAAGCTTGTAGAAATGATCCAGAAATCATGAATGGTTACAGTTGAGGCCAAATCTGCAACATTACCTGAGGAAACCAGTACTAGCTAAACACATCCATGAATATTTCCTTCATGCCGGCACCGTCTCTATGCACCATGCCGGTCATTGGTGACAAGGATTTGCACCAATCAGCAATGAGTCTGTTCTTGAAATAACAGGTTATGTAATCAACCTGCCCAAAAGAATGACCGTGGTAGTCGGTGGCTGAGCTCTTAATCCGACGCTGTACTCCATCTGTGGCAGGGTAAAGTTTGCAATAGATAAGTGCATGTGTCTTGCAAGAAAGCATCGCCATCCAAGCTATTGATTGTAGCAGCATAGATAAAGCGTAACACAAATAAAGTGAACAGTCACATTTGGCTTGTTTCTTGACAAATAACTAATTGAAAACGCGTGTACTACAACAAGAAATTCCAAGGCAGCCTCAACTATCCCGAGCACTATCCACTCAATATCCCCAACTCTTGGCAAACAACTGACCAATTTATTCTTGCTTGTACTGTGCTGTACACCCCAGGACAGTCGTATTGTTCACCAATCAGCAACAGCCCTAGGTTCTTGTAATAACAGGTTAATTTGATACGCCTGCCCCAAAGCTTGACTGTGGTGGCTGCTCTCCAGTTGCGGCAGGGTCAGTTCAGCAATATTTATAAGCATATGTATAGCAAGAAAACAACACTACCAAAGGACAATACCTTCCAGGTAATAATAGGACTATCGTAAGAGATACTTGCCTTAAAGATGTAACAAAGATACCAAGCTCACAGGACAAAGTACCATCCAGAAAAGCTACACTGATACAAAGGGAGTACCAAAACCCATTGAAATTGACCGAAATCACCTTGGAGCTATCGACGGTAATGTTTAGGCTCATTAGTGAACAATTACCAAAGTCCTTACCAATATGGATAGCTATTGCAAAAACTGAGAGAATTGTGAATGATATTAAGGGTATCATTGACCGGATCGCCCTCATTCTTTACGCTTTGAAGTGCAGCCTATACTGTATAGCCTTGGTACGAAGAGGTAAAGTAGCAAAGGTTAAATCAATCTAGCTCGCATAAAGCTAGCGCTATGAACGAAGCCTAATTGAGTGGGATCGAGGTGATATAAATCGGCAAAATTCGCATGAGACTCCACCAGCCAGTCATGCAGCTTTCCTTCCTCTTGCTAGTTTCCGCCATCGCTTCGTTGCAAGCAATCTCCGCTACCCCACTCGGTGACTCCCAGGTAGCCTTCACCAATGAGCCATGCGTCGAACAACAGGGTGCTTGTTATCAGGACACTTCGGTCCCCAGTCAAGAATACCAGCCGTCAACTGAGGAGGGGGATGATTCGGAGATGAGTGCTCCAATGCAGACAAGCGAGACTCCGGGTGAGCAGCCAGGATTCTCTGGGTTGCAAGGGTTCGACATTTCCAATCTTCAACCGTCCCAAGCCTTGTTGGACAACATCAATGGCCATTCTGCCAGTAAAGCCAATGCCTTGTCCAACTCAAACCAGTTCGACCAAGCGCAAGTCATTGATCAAACCCTGTACCAGCCCAAGCAGCAACAGCCACAAATTATCATCACTCAGCCAGCAGCGCGTGCGCTTAGAGGGGGATACAAGAAGTATAAGAGATCTGCTCGTCGCCACTTCAAAGTTAGATATTTCAGTGGAAACAGATACTGGGATTAGCAATAGAATAAAGGCAAAAGCCATGTAACTACACATATCAGGTTTAGTCATGATGAGCTCCACAAAATAATGGAAGGAAATTGAAAAAATAAGAAACTATGGAAACGTTTGCAAAATACTGAGGGTATGAGTAATGACCTGATTAGTCAAGGAAAGGTGAGCTATGCTATACATAATAGTAATTTACCCAGTACACAAATTCATTATTTAACTGTTTCTCCACATGCGCTTTGTTACCGTAGCAGTGATTCCAGGCCTTGCCACGAACCATGTAGCCGTTGCTGCCCCTGTTCTTTTCCACGCACTCGCGAGTATAGAAGGGCTCATTATCGCAGCTCACCATGTGCACAGTAATGAAGGTAGCAGCTTAGTCGCAATAATTGACCATATAAATCAGTAAATCTCTTTCAGAGTTTTTTACTACCCCCGTGCCTTAATCCCTGTTACCTTATTTTTCGTATTGACACCATCCAACCATAAATAGCCGAACCGGTGTGTGCTAAGTGTAGGATATCTCCATATTGAGGTAAATTGATTTAGCTACACACGACATTACTATAAGCAGGAACTACTCGTAACTTAATTCCGGCACTTTCCATCTTGGCGAATGTTGCGGGGGCGAAATCGCATTAACCAGAGACGTTTTGTAATTGGTGTATGGATCTGGAAGCCAAAACACTGGAAAGTTATTGCTGTTACTAGTTGGTAATTACCATATTACTTCAGCCACTATGTTCCCTCGGATAAACTTGCTCGACACAAAGAAAAAACCCAGGAAAATCGAACTCAAGACTTCGAGCGCAATCAGATTCCGCTATCAGACAAGCTTCCACCAGTAATAAGCCTTCTCTTTGGAACACTTTCTGATAGGCAATTACCAGCACTAAACCTTCTCTTTGGAATACTTTGAGATAGACAATTCTTCCAAAAATTTTCCTACTAGTAACTGAGGTTTGGGGAACCAATATAAAAGAGAAACGTAGCATGGTGTGCTGCCATAACAATGCTTTTCCGTATAACTGACCTCGCTATTCTGGGTGTACTTGCCGCCTCTGTAACAAGCAAGCCTCTGGACCCTAAGATTGGCACAAACGGATTACTTCCTCCCTTGACATACTCCCCTATTGTGGAGGAGTTTCCGCCTAACCTGCCATTCACAAGTGTAACACATCAATGCCTGATCAATAGTATGAACTATCCCACTTGGTATTCGGCCGTGCTTTCCTCCGAAGCAGACTTGCAGTTCCTAGACTGGGAGTATCCAATGAACGAAACTAACTACCAGGTTGATGATAGCGAGACCTCTGTGTCCCCTAACTCCATTCCCAACGGAGTCATGGGCTATTGTAACGGAGAGGATGGCGCCTATGGATCTACCTATCAGTTGTATTATCCAAAGATCAACCAATGCTACAACATATCGCCCAAACCCAATGTGGGAGTCATGAATTTCAGTCCTTTCGCTGAGAATACTTTCTGCTTCTTCAGTGAGGCTAACTGCCGTGGAGAGCGTGTGTGTGTCTACCGAAGCCTATCAAATCCTAGCTCAGATGGATTGATTGTCCCAGCAACTACCAATATGCTAAGCAACGGAATCCTCAGTACCTTGGCTTTGTCTCCCAAGCCAGCAGATGGATATGTTTCACCACTATGTAGTGTGATTAACCCTCCCAACACCCATCTTGAGAGGAGCCAGTGCTGAAGTAAAGACTAGCACCAACATATAGATAATCAATAAACAGCAAATGAAATCCCACATGCACCGAAGCAATAGCAAACGACAGTTATCTTAACGATAACCAACATCCATGACCCAATACCCTGTACACTACACACAATGTAACTTTCAAGACTAACGTAGTTAATAATACCATGGTTGAATACTCAGCTTAAGTGAAGTAAGTGCTATTTAACCAAAATTATGCGATAATCGTCCAAGCGTGAACTACTAGCAGGTATAGTGACTTGCAGTGTCACGCCAGTTAATGACATTGGCAGTCAATGTCGATATGGAATCAGTTCATCTATACTTACAAACAATGCAAGCGCCGGACGAATCAGTATTATCTCACATTACCTGGTCCAGCTTTTGCAGCCAACCTTCCACGCAGAGCACTACTAGCCATCACCAGCTATAACGAGCCCTTCTACGCCAACGGCAGTAAAACCGGACTGTTTTACACCGAAGCATTGCATCCTTACGAAGCGCTTGTTGAGGCCGGGTTTGAGGTCGATTTTGCGTCCGAGACTGGTACCTACGGAGTGGATGAGCACTCCCTCTCTAAGGATTTCCTGTCCGAAGATGATCAAAAGGTGCTGGCCGACCCTTCACATCCTTTCAATGTCAAGCTGAACTCGCAGCTTTACAAGGCGGAAGATCTCAACCCTGCTGACTACGGGCTGTTCTTTGCCTCTGCTGGCCACGCAACCCTGTGGGATTATCCTACAGCTCGTCACCTGCAGCATATTGCTGAAGACATTTATAAGCGCGGGGGTGTGGTTTCGGCTGTATGTCATGGACCCGCCATTCTCCCAGGTATTATGGACAGTACCACTGGTAAGTCCATCATTGCTGGCAAAACGGTTACTGGGTTCACCACTGAGGGTGAGGAAATGCTAAATCTGCTTGAGCTGATCAAATCGGCCAATGTGGCTACAATCGAGGAAGGAGCAGCGGCGGTCGGGGCAGAGTATGTGGCACCCCCTACTCCTTTTGCCGACTTTACTCAGACTGATGGTCGTGTGGTCACTGGCGCTAACCCTGCAAGTGCCAAATCTACTGCGGTGAATGCTATCAAAGTGTTCTCGAGTCTTTGAGAGGCTGTCCATGTGTATAATATGTAATCCTTGTTCATTGTAAAGAGAGCAACAACCTTCTATGCAAATATAACGTACATAGTCATTGTATTTGTAGGTGAACTAACCCTAAGTACTACCATTGGGGGCTATAGCTTTGTTTACCCTAACCATGAAAGCTCCACAGATTGCTACTCCTGTTCAGTAACAATTTCAGCACTGAATAGTTTGATAGATATATCTAGCAGACCTAACTATTCACGTATCTGTGCCTCATATCAATGGACTTTTCAAATATTATCATTCCCCACTTATTTATTGACAATAAACAAACCCTCGATATGCTCAGACTCAGGAATGACAATCTTTATTCGTTTTCTCGTTACTTAATTTGAAGCAGAAGCTAAAAAGCCACGGCATGACTAGTTGCATGTTGAAGAATACTCGGCATCAACATAATGCTAAGAATGATTTTTATCGGCACGGTTTGTATACGGGATTGCGGCTGACAATATGTTTGTTGTTCACAATTGCATCCTACCTAGCAATCCACTGGATATCGGGTAAAATACTGGTTTGGCTTTTGTGCTACTGTGTCAGCATGCTGAAGAAGGTTGTGAAGATTGCCTTCCAAGGGAGACTACGAGGTGTATCTTTCGGATTCAGTTGGCCATGTAAGACAAGAGTTGTATATGCATGCATGCAAATTGTATGGAATGTGTTCCCTGTAGAAGATAAGAATAATATCATCAACAGATTGATAGACAGGCCTGCTTTGTTCAGGTACCAAGGATGTCAGAAGTCAATTAGTGGCTCATAACTCTGAGGAATTACGCTATTACACATCTATGGTAGTTACTCCATTAATATTTTAATGGTTAATTGGCTTGTTTACATCTTTTATACAGAAACCTTCGCTTTCACCAACTTTTCCGAAAACTTCTACAACTCCTCCTGCAGTTGCTCATCCCCGGCATAAGCACTGGGTTGGATTTCGTTTGCAATCGGGATAAAGTACCACTTATACAAGATTGGTTGGCAGACTTGGCAGAATTTTGGAATGTTCGAAGGGATTTCCTGCTTTACGTGAGAATCACTGCGTTGTTGAAGTCGACGAAGATGTTTCTATCACATCTTGAATTACGTATGGAATCGAGTTTGCCAAAAGCCCAAGAGGTTGTATCTTATTGGAGGGAAGACCCACAAGCTGATCCAAGCTAGTGGATCGCTACATGAAACCTACCCGGTTGGGAATTTACTCTGTGGGTCTAAGCACTGAGTGAAATGTGGTATTATCTCAGATCTGACATCCACAGCATTACCTGTTCCAGCCTTTGTAATACCTCCGTGATTGCATCACGTGTCAATAAAATTTTGCGTGCTCAATCACGATTCGATTCTTCCAAGTGGCAGTCTATACGGCTTCACGAATATTTAGCTACGTAAATAGCCAGACGACAGGTAACGTACATGTAAGCTGAAATCTAACTAGTCTGACAGTAAACGAAGCACTGTACCTCGATAAGTGACTTTCTAAAGACACGGAAGCAACGTATTTGAATCCTTCATCTCGCCGAAGACACTCAGCCCAAAATTAGATTCGTAACTAGAACGTAAAGATAATCAAAGCATAGGCGGTCATGTCTATCCCCCGCTGCTTGATGTATATTACATGACACACCATGAAAGCCATCGTAGTTCTAACCAAAAATGGTCAGTATCTCAACTACTTGATAAGCAATCATCATCAAAAAAAAATGATCATTTGCCAGAAATTTCGATCAATTTGTCATCCAGTTGCACGAGCCCATTATATAACGTGACTCGATGAACCTGGTTTGGTATTCAGAACTAAATTACAATGCCAGCCAACCTTCCACGCAGAGCACTACTAGCCATCACCAGCTATAACGAGCCCTTCTACGCCAATGGTAGTAAGACTGGACTTTTCTATACGGAAGCATTGCATCCTTACGAAGCGCTTGTTGAGGCCGGGTTCGAGGTTGACTTCGCCTCCGAGACTGGTACCTACGGAGTCGATGAGCACTCCTTGTCGAAAGACTTTCTCTCCGAGGATGATCAAAAGGTGCTGAACGACCCTTCACATCCATTCAATGTCAAACTGAACTCACATCTTCGCAAGGCGTCGGACCTCAACCCTGCTGACTATGGCCTATTCTTTGCCTCTGCCGGGCACGCGACCTTGTGGGATTACCCTACGGCTCGTGGCCTACAGCATATTGCCGAGGACATATACAAGCGTGGAGGTGTTGTTTCAGCTGTGTGTCATGGACCAGCCATTCTCCCAGGCATCGTTGACAGCACCACAGGCAAATCCATCATTGCTGGCAAGAAGGTCACCGGGTTCACCACGGAGGGTGAGGTGATGCTCAGCCTGCTTGATATTATCAAATCAGCCAATGTGGCTACAATCGAAGAAGGAGCGGCCGCTGTTGGAGCCGAGTATGTGGCACCCCCCACTCCGTTTGCCGATTTTACACAAACTGACGGCCGAGTTGTCACTGGAGCTAACCCAGCAAGCGCACGATCCACCGCTGAGGATGCCATCAAGGTGTTCTCGAGCCTCTAAAGGGCAATATCTGTGTATAGAAGTAGATAGGCATTCAATAAATTCCTTAATTAACTCTCAATACTGTCTACATTGGTACTTCATGCATCTGGTGATGGTAAAACTATTGGATGCTATGGAGTACCAAAAAAAATCCTCTGGCTTCTTGTTGCCGCGTTGTACTTTTGCATTTTCTACAATGCAGAGAGGACTAGCGGAAATGTCATGTGTAATCGGAGAGCTGAGATACTGTGAAAGTTAAAGACTTTTCCCAGTCTTTCTAAAGGATTTTATAGAGATGACTCTAGCAAAGGAGCCACAAGACATCATCAATGCTATCATTATTTGGAGTCCATGGATATGACCAGTTGTGGTGTAAAGCACAACATACTCTCACACTTGCAGCGTGCGTTTATCTTAAGGAGCCTGTTTGTCAGACTTTTGAGTTTGCCAACTATAGTTCTCTGAATTTCACTACTTGGAGAGTGTCACTGTTGATCATTTTATCATGGCTACGTACAATTGACCAATGGATGACTGAAACTAATTTTATGCGATATATGATATCTGTTGCTCGACTAGCATGAAGTTAATGTCACAAATAAATAAATGGTAACTTGAGTGGCGTAGAGAAAGTAATGGAAGTACGGCAACTTTCTGAGGGATTCCGCCATCCAGTCACGCAGCTTTCCTTCCTCTTGCTTGTTGCGGCAATCACATCTTTGTCAATCTCAGGTATCTCACATCAACAACCTATGTGCTGAGCAGTTGGGAGCTTGTTATCAGGAGGCACTGGCTTCCAACAACAAAGACCTATCATTGACTGACAATGAAGGCGACTTAGATTTGAGAGATTGAATTCTAAAAAGTAAAGTTGCAAAGAATCGGCATTTTTAAAGGCTGCTTTTCCAGTGAGGCCAATGCATTACTAAACCCTAAGTAGTTTGACAAAGCATAGGTCATCAATTAGACCCTCTATCTACCCATCATGAATGTAAGAGATTTGCTTGGTGGTTATACTCTAACATGCCAGCCTCATGTGCTTCGAAGTCATTAAGAACCATTGTTGAGTATTACATAGAACAATGCACCTCAATATGGCTTCATGTTACTGTGTGCTATTAGCCAGCTTTTGCTCCTTTCATAAGTGAGTAAACAACTGAGTTTCATACCAATCACACACAGGAATGAAGGCAGCAAGCACAGCTAAGATATCAACATTGTGAATGCACATTCAAATCTACCACTACATGCATATACAGAGAGCTTGGAAGGCAGGATTTCCAGCAGTTCTCATCTGGCCTATGCACCCATATATAGCACCTCTAAGCCACATCAAGGAGTCAGCTTGTAATTCCCAAGTTCATACTGGTGTATATGTTTTGCTTCAAATATTGTTTTTATTTACCAAAGTGTGATTGGGTAGCTATAGTGGCATAGTAGCTTTCCTCTGCATTGAATACTTGCATTGTAGATTGAAACTATTGGTTCATGACCAAGCAATACAGTTCTACTATTGTTGGTATATATTGGTGACTATTTATAGTTTGATCAATATGGTTTTATTTATGATATACATAGATCACTTGTAGTCAGCATACACATATTCTGAAAAGCATTTCCAACATGCTCTCCAACTAAAGAATCTCATTCATTGCAAGTTTATCTACAATCTAGGAGTGCTTGGCATCCTAAAGAAGCCCTACTCTGAATACAACATGCCTAATTCCCCAGGTTGTATTGGTACACATTCCTTATGCACCATTGCGATTCTCAAGGATACATTGGATGCACCCTAATATGGATTGGCTAGCTTTTATGAGTAATGATAAGTGGCTGCTATGTATTAGTAATATTCATGGTTAGTGTTGAAGGAATGGCTAATTTAGTAGACAATGGCAGCTAAACTTTATGTGAGCTGTTTTGATACAAGCTATCAGTTTGTTGTGGGAGTCTTGGAGGTATTCAAGTTTACCAAGAGAGTAAGTAGATTATTTGGCATTCACTTAATGATATGTTGTAAGTTAAAGTAGTATGTGCACTTTTGTATACTCTTTGCAAGACAGGCACATGAAATATGCTTAGGAATGTCCCAAGAGTATATGTGCAAAGCTTGGGATTGTATTGGCAACTTTGAGATATTTCATTTCTTAAGTGCCTGTACTTTTGGGTGGAGCTATTCCAAGTAAACCCCAACAAGGAGCTTAGTCAGAGCTCTCTTAGGCCTGTGGACTATATCCAAGTAATCATGATGGGTGGATCTCTAGGTGTAATTACAAAATTCACCATATAATGTATTTGCTGTAAACAATGGTTTTGTGTGCTTGCATATCTAGTTCATTATCTTGAGCATACATTAGAAAATACAAAAATATGCATCAAGCTCTGGCCCCAGTATACTTTGCCAGGAGTATAACCCCAGCTTCAGTGATCCAACCAAAAAGCACATAAATAGTACACCCAGCCCTCCCTTTGGTTCTTGATATTACCTTATCCTATTCTCTTCTAATGCCTTTTGGTTCAGTCCAATCTTGACTATATAAGCTCCCAAGCTTCTGGTCTAGCAAATGTCTGGTTGAGGCAGAGAGATGGTGAAGAAAATGCTGTGTACCTGAATGATAAGCATTATCACTGTCAAAACTTAATTACAGTTACTTAATTATTCACATATGGTTAGAACTGATTAACAGAGTCAAAATCTTTTAATAGGTTCATTGTCTCATCATGGTAATGGTAAATGCAAAATGTTGACCTCTAAGTGCTAACTCAACTCAAGTGACCCCGGTGAAGCGGTACCAATGCAGTGCCCTTGCCTCCCCAAGAGAGTCTAAAATGCAATCCTGAACAAGGAGTGAAGGAACATACTGCGGGCCTTTACATCAAGAAATTGGCCAAGATTGACTTCATTACCCTGACTTTCAATGCCGCCAACCAAGGCAAGAATGAAGGCCTCAACCACAGAGTCAATCTAGCTATCTTGGATGAGGCTGATACCTCTGCATCAGGAGGATATGCTACCTGTGCCGTATAAACTTATTTCATGGGGAGAAGCTATGTCATTTATTCAACGACTTGCCAGAGGCAAAGAGTGTGGCGCCTTCCCTGCTTAGAGATGGAACATGGGTACCAAAGGGCTCGTATATCAAACCTTCATTCAGGCAAGCTACACTGATAAATCAATTGTGGGAATCCAGGTTTTCGAGTGTATTGGCACAGTCAATGCCGAACACATATAACTAATCAAAAGTGCGTATATCGCAACAAGAAAGCCCAAGGTAACCTCAACTAATCCCTGTACTATCCACTCAATATTGTCGACTCTTGACAAACAACAAATAAATTTATTCACACGAGTACTCTAAGCCAACCGGGTTAAATCAATCTATCTTGCATAATGCTATGAACGAAGCCTAATTGAATGGGATTGAGAAGGTTTAATAAATCGGGAAAGCTCCGCGTAGATGCGTAGAAGATTGTATATCAACGACTGAACCAGCTTTACGACCAATCAAAGGATTATTGCAATTATGGGTGCAAACAAGAACCATCCTCAAAAAAGCAAAGCAATATCCGCTAGTTGTTAGGAGTGACCATTCAAGAAACACTTAACGACAAAATGCTTTTCATAAATATCCTCTTAGCTGGATCGCTTTGAGCAGACAGCAAAAAGCTCAAACCTCGTCTGTGGGATTACTAAGCAAAAAGGCGGCAAGGATATGTAACAAAGGCTACTGCTGGAGAAGGGTAAGTTGCCATGGAGTTTTCTGTACAGAAACAGTAACTTACAAGGTATTCAGTGCCATGGAGGAGTAGCGATTATCTCGTTTGGCATTGGATATGTAGCAAAGTGCACCAGAGTGGTGTTACATCAACAATATTCAAAGGTTTAGTAAGTTTGCATTCTTACTGACGCTAAAGTCTTTTTGCAGTGGCTCCGAATATCAGACATGCACCAAGGACTCGGACTGCGTTTTTGACAACACTAATTGCGCCAAGAACTACTGTGCCCTCTTTTAAGCATCACTCTTCCCAATGTCTACATTCTCATTGTCTACTGCTAGCTTTATACTATAAAGCACTTGGTTGAAATTAAATGCTGATTACTATTTCGTGTATGCACTGTCTCACATTTTTTGAGAAGTAGCAAACGGCGAGGCACTCAGGTTAAATCAATCTAGCTCGCATTAAGCTAATTGTGTGGGATCGAGAGAGTCCGCATGACTTCACCAATCAGTCATGCAGCCTTCCTTCCTGTTGCTAGTTTCCGCCATCGCTTCACTGCAAGCAATCTCCGCTACCCCACTTGGTGGCTCCCAGGTAGCCTCAACCAATGAGCCATGCGTCGAACAACGGGGTGCTTATTATCAGGACACTTAGCCCCCCAGTCAAGAACACCAGCCGTCAACTGAGGAGGTGGATGATTCGGAGATGAGTGGGCCAATGCAAACGAGCCAGACTTCGGGTTGCAAGGGTTTGACATTTCAAATTTACAACCATCCCAAGCCTTACTGGACAACATCAATGGCCATTCTGCCAGTAAAGCCAATGCCTTGTCCAACTCAAATCAGTTCGATCAGGCGCAAGTCATTGATCAAACCCTCTACAAATTATCATCACTCAGCCAGCAGTAGAGGTGGGTACAAGAAGTATTTTAGCTCTGCTCGTCGCCACTTCAAAGATACTCCAGAAAATCATCGTGAGTTCCACAAAATAATGGAAGAAAATTGAAAAAATAACGAGTGAAGGGAATGCAAAATACCGATGGTACTCGAAAAGTATAATAATTGTGTGAGTAATGACCTGATTAATCCATGAAATATATAATAGCAATTTTACCAGCTAACCCATGTTGTATGCTATACAACAGCCACAAATACGTTATTCGTTCCACATGCGCTTTATCCCTGTAGGCCTTGCCGCGAATCAAGTTGCCGTTGCTGCCCCAATCGTCTGTTCTTCTCCATGCACTCGCGAGTATAGAAGGGTTCATTATCGTAGTTTACCATGTGTACAGTATGCGACCGATTACCACCAAAACGTTCGAGTTTTGCCTGTTTTTAAGACACCCAATGTCCGATCCCCGTTATTGCGTCAGGTTTTCACCACCGTGACCAGAAAGCAAGATAGCCTGAACATTGCTAATGCCAACAGCAATCAGGGCTTCAATGTCAAGTAGCAAGCAGGGCCCAGTCTTGAACTGGAGGGTCGGGGCAACGCATTAGAATATGCCGAGCAAAAGGACTATAGTTCTTTCTCTCCCTACGTTCTGATGCAGCCCACCCAAGATGTACAGTACACAACCCCAGTAACAGAGACATAATGTGTGAAAGAACAAAATATTCAATACACTCATTGTGCTGACAATTGCGCCTAATAGATATATCAGCCTTAACTGAGAATATTGAGTATGCAAGACAAATAAGCCCTCTTTGCGCGACTACCCTACTCTCACAGTATCATAGACTATCAATCCGCGGTAGACACGGTGTACTAGTCCAAAAAGAATCGACATTTGGCAATTCCCCACAACGACACACACCGGAGGAACAGGGACACTTTACATTTGGTTGGTACAAGGGTAAATAGTGCATGCAACATAGCCGGGTAGAGAAGCTCAATCAGCGTTGTGTATCAACTACCGCATTTGGAGAACTGGTGGGCTCCTACCTTAAGATGTCAGTGAGCTCTATTTAGCGCCAGTTTCAATGTTTGTGTACTCATTCCATCGATCTGTAAATAGTTGTATCGATATTGGGGGTTAAATTGCCGTAAATGTGATTTTTGGTTCAAGTCAACATACGATTGCATTATTCGTGAGACGCAAAACGACTCATACTACGATTTCTCAAGCAAGGGCTTGAAGCGTGCACACAGGAATGGCACTGTTCTTACGTAGTTGGTTATTTCATAGTCAATTACTCTAGTCCGGAGTAGTATATATAATACTGTTATTTTCATCGATTTCAATATTATGGGATTTGGCCACGAAATGAGTGAAAATTTTTATCGATTTTTTCCCTATAAATAGGGGGCATCTGTCGTTTGGTATCGTTACGACTGTACTTTACAGGATTATGTATATAGTACATTCCCAGTCTTTGTTTCCCAACAAAGACACTAATACCAAGCTGGTAGATGAGACGTAGTGCGCTGTCCGTAAAGGGAAGTGTGAACAGTGGCCGATCGGTCTTTCGGGACCTTAGGACCTGTTCAGTTGATGAACTTGCCGGTTGATTATTCCAACAGCCTGGCGAGGACGGTCTGCACATTCTGACAGCTTGTTGTTAACCAAATATCATTCAAAAATCAAATCAAAATACCAATCTCTCTCGCTACATATTCATATTGAAAATCAGCAAGCAAAGAAAAGAAAAATACTTAAAATTTTGTTTGCAAAATGACATACTTGTATGATTACGATTACAGTTTTCTGATCTTTAAAATCAAAACTCATAGCTGAATGTTTAAGCGGGCACACAACTTTGCATAAAAAACGGAAAAGAGTAAGTCGGTAGTCGAACTTTATTGTAGCGGCTACTGGTGACCATCCACTCAGACTTGCCAACCTCTGACTGCTCCAGTGCGCTTGGTTTTCGTTGCTCTGTTGCCAGCCTCACGCGTTCCCCAAGTCTTTAATAACCTTGCCATCTCGCAATTACTTGAAGATGCCAATGTCAACACTAGGCTCCAGAGGACAACGCCCTCGACATGGATCGAAATCATCAGCAGGGACCCACTACTCAAGCCTTCACCCAACCAGTTCTCCAGAAGCTTGAGCTACAGATAGACGCCACTCTACCCAACTGCTCACTTGTTCGAAAATCGAAATTTAGCGAAAGATAGAATGAAGGGGCTAAGAGTTATGGGATTGAGATTATTTATTACAATACTTTGATATTCATTACCATCGCTTTAGGTTACCTTTACTGTTCCTTAGTAGACCCATACCACACTCACATACCTCAGGAATGACTGTATGGTGACACTCCTGCGTAATGATTTCGGGCAATAGCTATCTGTGCTGGGGCATATTGCCAGTGGGGGGGGTACAGAGAGGCATTGTAATTATCAATCTATTTATCTCGCTTCTAGCTCGATCCCCTAGTACCACAGACACTGTTTCAAAGGTGAAGTCCTTACTCCGGTAAGTCAGGTCCAAAAGCGTACGTGTTCTCTTAAAATATGCCTTGCATTGTTGTATATTACACTCACATCTCAGTAACCATGGTCTATGGGTAGACAAATGCGCCAAAGAAAACGCTCAATCCGGAAGAAGAGTGTTTGACACGGTTATTCTGGAGATTGCCGACTTGATTCCTCATAGCTCATCTTACAATGGGAAGTGCGGAGTTTGGCCGGCATACCAACGCATGCACCGAAGTATTGAGGATGCATGGCTGTTATCGTACTTCTATTTCTCATCCAAAAAGGCTTCATTGAAATGAATGAACAAACCTGCGGTGTTACATACTCAGTTTTCTTGCCACCAACGCAGTGAATGTAGCCTCGATTCGGGTCTATCATCTCAGCCCACCACTATGCCAAGACTTAGCCCGCTCTAGAGACATGAACAATTTGAATGGATTGATGGCCTAACCGAATATTTTGTTATGGCTTGACAAGGACAATGAACAGCACTGATTGATTCATTAAATTGCACTTCGCTCATTTCACCAGTACTCTTGGTTCAACTCTAAGTAGGGCAATAGTGGCAATACCAAGTCTAACAACGCACTTGTATGCACAAGCACATGTCGGGATATGAGGGAAAGAGGATCAGGCAGTTAGTGCCCAGATGGTAAATATCTTAATCTTCAGTGTGTATTTCCACGGGTAAAGTCTTATTAATGTAAGCTGTGGATAAACTTCACCACTAGTCACTACTTTAATGAATGAAAAGTAGTAAGCTTCTTATCCACAAAGCCATTGCATACCACTTAGTCATATCTATATTTACTTGTATGTGGAATGACGAAAAATCAAAGAGTCATCCAACAAACACTTGCGTGTTATTGCAAATAGCGGCATCTAGATTTAAAATCAAGATTCATCGGTATTTTTGGGGTTCTCTAGCTAGTGTTTATCGCAGACCATGTGCAACAATGTTATATATCATTTATACTTTATAAGCGACAGTGCTACCTAGGGCGTTGCATATGTTGATTGAATATCATTACCGCTTTAAGTCTCAAACGGTATTCACTCTCATTCCATTGTTACAGACTGCTTAGCCACAACAGCCATAGAATGTACATGCTACAGTAAACGTAATTATCAACATTGTCTATGCATCTCGAGGTCCTGATTTACTTTCCCGTTAGAGACCAAAGATGCCTTATTGGTGTAGAACTACCCCTACACAATAGCATATCTGATGAGCAACCCGGTTTATGGATTTTGATTTTGTGTATTAATACCACATTAACTCTGTACCACTATGCCATAATGCTGCAGCTTTGTGGAACTGGTTTACATTACCCAGGTAGCCTTCTGAGCTGGTTTACATTACCCGGGTAACTTTCTTCTCTTGCATAACCATTTGTAGAGCTAGCCACAGCGACTATTGACAAAAGTATGTGCAACAATGGGGAAATGACGCCTATATATTGAGCTAACCTTGCTGCTAGACATCATTCACACACTAAGCTCTCAATCAAAACAATGATGAAGAAATTTGCTGTCTCCTTGATGGTCGCCTTCCTTGTGGTCAGCTCCAGTTCCAGCTCCGTAGATGCTCTCTCGTGCCAAGCCCAAGGAAACTCAAGAGGCTCCTTGTGCGTTTCCGGTAGCTGCCCCACCGGTTGGAGATCCGTGTTCTGGGATACTGGATGCAAGTCTGGCCAAAGATGCTGTATCTGATAGTTAATAAATCCAATATGTTCAATGTTGAATTTACACACAATAATGCAGATGCTAGAAACAGGACAGAGTATTCGGAGATTGGCGCTTAAGAAGCAAGCAGTAACTATGGCCAAAGTGTAGCAAAATATGCTAGCCTCCTCTTTATGTGAGTGAGTGTTTTGCACAGAGGAAGGATAAGTAACAGTGTACATGATGTCCTGTATTGCTCATGCGTCAAGAGGACTTGCTTACTTTACATATTACAACTTTCCTTACCTGCCATTATGGAGGCCAGTTGTGTTGACACTCTCTACTTGCGCCCTTCAGGCGTAAGTCAAAGTTTGATATTCCGGAACACCAAAGATGTTGTATCTACGTAATAAATTATCTAATGAATTATCGGCTAAGTCGTCGTAAAGAACACAACATATTTCAATTCCCAAGTGGGACAGCAATCTCATATCTATATTTACTTGTAGCAAAATCAATGCAAATCGTTACAAACACTAAAGTTATATCAAATACTTGCGTGTTATTGCAAATAGCAGCATCTAGGCCTAAAAATCAAGATTCATTTATGCTTTATAAGCGACAGTGTTACCTAGGACTTTGCATATCCCGATTGAATATCATTACCGCTTTAAGTCTCAAATGGTAGATTTGACTGTAATCAATGTACCCACACTCATTCCGTTGTCACAGACTGCTTAGCCACAACAGTCATGGAATGTACATGTTACAGTAAACGTAATTATCGAGATTGTCTATGCATCTTGAGGTCTTGATTTACTTTCCAGTTAGAGGCCAAAGATGCTTTATTGGTGTAGGACTACCACTACACAATAGCATGTCTGATGAGCAACCCGGTTCATGGATTGCCAATTTGTTTTTGTGTATTAACATCATCTCAATGCTGCAGCTCTGTGGAACTGGTTTACATTACCCAGGTAGCCTTCTTCTCATGTACAACCATTTGTAGAGCTAGCCACAGCGACTATCGACGAAAGTATGTACAACAATGTGGAAATGACGCCTATATATTGAGCCAACCCTGCTGCTAGACATCATTCACACACTAAGCTCTCAATCAAAACAATGATGAAGAAATTTGCAGTCTCCCTGATGGTCGCCTTTCTTGTGGCCAGCTCCAGTTCCGGCTCCGTAGATGCTCTCTCGTGCCAAGCCCAAGGGAACTCAAGAGGCTCCTTGTGCGTTTCCGGTAGCTGCCCCACCGGTTGGAGATCCGTGCTCTGGGATACCGGATGCAAGTCCGGCCAGAGATGCTGTATCTGATGATTAATAAATCCAGTACGTTCAATGTGGAACGTACACATGACAATGCAGATGCTAGAGACAAGCCGTATTGTATATACGGAGATTAGTGCTTAAGAAGCAAGAAGCAACTATATAGCAGTATAATGGGAGTCAATAGTATAGCAAAATATGCTGGTCTCATCTTTGGGGCTTAATATGTGCAACTGTATTGGGAACCATCTATTGAACTGTTGTTTGCCACAGTGCTATATATCATTTACACTGTATAAGCAACAATGCTGTATATCATGATTGCTATAACTGTCAATAAGTAGAGTGAATGTAACCATTACATTGTTATTCGTGTATAGAGCTGGTTTACATATTCCATTGTTACAGACTGCCTAGCCACAACAACCGTTGAGTGAGTGCTTTGCACAGAGGAAGGATAATTAGCAGTGTACGTAATGACCTATATTGCACATGCTTCAAGAGTACTTGGTTACTTTACATGTTGCAACTCTCCTTACCTGCTATTATTGAGGCCAGCTGTGCTGACACTCTCTACTTGCGCCCTTCAGGTATTGGTCAAAGGTTGGTATTCCGGGACACCAAAGATGTTGTATCTACCTAATAAATTATCTAATGAACTATCGGCAAAGTAGTTCTACACTTGAAACTAACAGGGAAGGCTTACTTTCAGCCGTGTGGTACTGCATTTAGAACATTCTTTGTAGATGAGTGTATTGCACGGCAAAAGCTGTGTGGCACAAAATGTGATGAGCAGCCCAGTTCAAGGATTGCTACCTTTGATTTTGCATATTATTGCCGCATCATTTATATGTTTGAATAAAGAGGTGACACTATGCCATACGAGAAATACCATTTCAATGCTACTGCTCTTTTGATGTTGGCCATCAATACATATAATTTCCTGGAACTGGTTTACATTACCAAGGTAACCTTCTGAGCTGGTTTACATTACCCAGGTAACCTTCTTCTCTTGCACAACCATATGTAGAGCTAGCCACAGCGACTATCGACGAAAGTATGTGCAACAATGGGGAAATGACGCCTATATATTGAGCTAACCTTGCTGCTAGACATCATTCACACACTAAGCTCTCAATCAAAACAATGATGAAGAAATTTGCAGTCTCCTTGATGGTCGCCTTCCTTGTGGCCAGCTCCAGTTCCGGCTCCGTAGATGCTCTCTCGTGCCAAGCCCAAGGGAACTCAAGAGGCTCCTTGTGCGTTGGAGATCCGTGTTCTGGGACACTGGATGCAAGTCTGGCCAAAGATGCTGTATCTGATGATTAATAAATCCAATACGTTCAATGTTGAATGCTAGAAATAATGCAAGTATACAAAGTAGCTGGATAAAGAAGTAAACAGTGTATGTTGGGGTATTCTAACCATACATGCTACACATCATTTACAACGGTATAAATAAAAGTGCTACTCTGTCAAAAACCTCTGGTGGATGCTGGACAATAAGTATAAATACACTAGTAGATGTATGTGACTATTTATTCCCATAAGGTCAGGGCCTGGGATCCCATTATAATCACTAATTAGTCTTAGTGCTTCTGTTTGATGCTTGCTATTCTGTTTATAGAATCATCAACCTAGACTAGTGCTTCCAACAGTAATACTTGTGTGTGAATTTCATGATAGCATATTACCAAATCTTGTGAAAGGTTATTCACCCTATTCACCCTATTCACCCTACTCACCCTATTCACCCTATTAGGATCACTTAGACTACAGGCAAGCTCCCAAATACATAAACTGCCAATAGACAGTATTTGCGTGATATCAGGGTAAAACAAATCTAGCAAAATACCTATATGGCTGCAGGAGTACTCAAAATAAGAGTTCTAGATAATCTATGTTTCCTGCTTAGAAACACGTTGATTTCTTCAGCACTTACAAAGATCAGCGCAATAGCTGTTGCAGATTCAAAGTGGCGTCCGGCTGATAGATGCTTAACGGTCTCAAGGTTATTTAGGATATACGTTGAGTTCTAGGTTGTTTGGTAACAGAAATTAAACAAAGCCTTTTCTAAAGGAAGCCAACGCTACTAAGGCAAAAGCAAAGACCTCAGGGGTGCCATATCATATTGACCGCAACAGAAAAGGATTGTCTTCAGAAGTGCGGAGCGTGCAACACGATACTGATTGCTGGAACGGATGCCTGTACACGGCAGTTGTACACGTATATCTGATCAAAGTAGCAGTTCACACATATGTTAGATGCTCACAGTGCAATGAGCATAATACAGCTGGGTCAAAGGAACGCGGATTTGAACTCATTTATTTCACAATGCTTCAGCTAAATATCCATAACAGCAATATCTCCAAGAGTCCACCGGCTAAGTAGGCACCAACCAAACCCTACGAGATTACCCATGTCTGGCTATCCACGCAGGCGGTCCCCTTTCTTCCTTCGAGGATCTGCTTGAAGGACAGCTCGCCAGTTCCGGGTCCTCTCCAAGTCCAGCGAATCCCTTTGACTGTGACTGAGGCGTAGTTCCCGTTGTTAGCTCTCTTGGCTCTGGCAATTTCTTCTCTGACATCGGCAGAATACAAACGGGCTTCTTGATCGGATACCATGGCTGAGAAAGTGGAGTGCAATAAGTCTTGAGACTGACAAGCCCACACCTGCTGCTTTATATCACCTTATCCAGGTGGTGGCTTAGTGTTGGCTGCTTCATGTGCCCTTTTCTACTAAGTATAGCGGCTTCCCACCTAAAGTGCTGAGTCTTAGGCCAAGCTTGGAGAAATGATCCAGAAATCATGAATGGTTACAGTTGAGGCCAAATCTGCAACATTACCTGAGGAAACCAGTACTAGCTAAACACATCCATGAATATTTCCTTCTTGCCGGCACCGTCTCTATGCACCATGCCGGTCATTGGTGACAAGGATTTGCACCAATCAGCAATGAGTCTGTTCTTGAAATAACAGGTTAAATAATCGACCTGCCCAAAAGAATGACCGTGGTAGTCGGTGGCTGAGCTCTTAATCCGACGCTGTACTCCATCTGTGGCAGGGTAAAGTTTGCAATAGATAAGTGCATGTGTCTTGCAAGAAAGCATCGCCATCCAAGCTATCGATTGTAGCAGCATAGATAAAGCGTAACACGAATAAAGTGAACAGTCACATTTGGCTTGTTTCTTGACAAATAACTAATTGAAAACGCGTGTACTACAACAAGAAATTCCAAGGCAGCCTCAACTATCCCAAGCACTATCCACTCAATATCCCCAACTCTTGGCAAACAGCTGATCAATTTATTCTCGCCTGTACTGTGCTGTACACCCCATGACAGTCGTATTGTTCACCAATCAGCGACAACCCTAGGTTCTTGTAATAACAGGTTAATTTAATAAGCCTGCCCCAAAGCTTGACTGTGGTGGCTGCTCTCCAGTTGAGGCAGGGTCAGATCAGCAATATATTTAAGCATGTGTATAGCAAGAAAACAGCACTACCAAAGGACAATACCTTCCAGGCAATGACAGGACTATCGTAAGAGATACTTGCCTTAAAGATGGAATAACAATACCAAAAGTGCATGTTAAGCTTACAGTACTACACTGATACAAAGGAGTACCAAACCCCATTGAAATTGACCGCAATGACCTTGGACTTTCTCGACGGTAACCCTCAAGCTCATTAGTAAAAAATTACCAAAGTCCTTACTAACACGGATAGTTATTGCAAAAACTGAGAGAATTTTGAACGATATTAAGGATATCATTGACCAGATCTCCCTCATTCTTCACACTTTGAAGCCTTGGTACGAAGAGGTAAAGTAGCAAAGGTTAAATCAATCTAGCTCGCATAAAGCTAGTGCTATGAACAAAGCCTAATTGAGTGGGATCGAGGTGATATAAATCGTCAAAATTCGCATGAGACTCCACCAGCCAGTCATGCAGCTTTCCTTCCTCTTGCTAGCTTCCGCCATCGCTTCGTTGCAAGCAATCTCCGCTACCCCACTCGGTGACTCCCAGGTAGCCTTCACCAATGAGCCATGCGTCGAACAACAGGGTGCTTGTTATCAGGACACTTCGGCCCCCAGTCAAGAATACCAGCCGTCAACTGAGGAGGGGGATGATTCGGAGATGAGTGAGCCAATGCAGACAAGCGAGACTTCGGGTGAGCAGCCAGGATTCTCTGGGTTGCAAGGGTTCGATATTTCCAATCTTCAACCATCCCAAGCTTTGCTGGACAAAATCAATGGCCATTCCTCCAGTAAAGCCAATGCCTTGTCCAACTCAAACCAGTTCGACCAAGCGCAGGTCATTGATCAAACCCTGTACCAGCCCAAGCAGCAACAGCCACAAATTATCATCACTCAGCCAGCAGCGCGTGCGCTTAGAGGTGGGTACAAGAAGTATAAGAGATCTGCTCGTCGCCACTTCAAAGTTAGATATTTCAGTGGAAACAGACATTAAGTCTAGTAAAAGTAAACTTACGAAATAAAATGAGCAACATATTACTCGGTATGCTGATGATGTACAAGTACTCAAGAATTTTCTGATATGCACACACAGAAACAGTGGCACTTATCGTTGTACACAATGTCATTGTGAGTATTGAAGAGAAGTATGGGCAGCGGTGATAGAACCATATATATATATACAGAGGCTGTCATTCCAGTGCATGTGTTTTATATGTTACAGGCTTCCTCGATAAAGTCAATAACAGAATGGAAAACATGCGCAATCTAACAAGACTCACTTTATGCCCTCGACTTAACCTTATTATATAGCCTCCCATGCTATATAGCGGCCTATGCAACTAGCTTATTTCTCAGCTATTCTTCAGCATGCGCTCTACTACCGTAGCAGTGATTCTAAGCCTTGCCGCTCTTCAAGTTGCCGTTGCTGCCCCAATCGGCTGTTCTTCTCCATGTACTCGCGAGTATAGAGGGGTTCATTATCGCAGCTTACCATGTGCACAGTATGCGAGCGGTTGCTACCAAAACGCTCGAGTTTTGCCTGTCGTTAAGACGACGAATGTCGAATCCCCGTTATTGCGCCAGGTTTTCACCACGGTGACCAGAAAGCACGATAACCTGAACATTGCTAACGCCAACAGCAACAAAGGCTTCAATGTCAAGTATCAAGCAGGGCCCAGTCTCGAACTGGAGGGTAGGGCCAATGCATTAGAATATGCTAAGCAAAAGGGAGCGGAACACTTGGAAGATAGTTCTTTCTCTCCCTACGTCCTGATGCAGCCCACCCAAGATATACAATACACAACCCCTGTGGCAGAGATGCAATGCGTAGAAGATTGTCCAGAGCAAAACGTTCAATACAATTAGTGCGATGACATGAGCTGAAGATGTAGGTAGTCATCACCACGCTACAACTGAAAATTCTCAATCAATAAAATCCAAATGACATTCTTATACTTGTTGTTACTTGTGATTAGCTTTTTACTTGCACACACCTGTATCATGATCAGAGCTGCGGGCATTAATATTAGATTTTCGCTTACGTACTAACATACTCACCCTCAGTCTTTAGTGATGCTGCCCTCCACCGAAAAGTTTGATATTAGAGAGTGTGTCTGGCAGGGTTACCGGATTGACTTAGGTAACACAAAGATTCGAGATTGACAGACTGCTCAGTGACTGTTAGCATTGTGATATTTCCTCTTATCATTTTTGTGCAAGCTAAGAGTAAAATAGATGATGAGGGTGGGGTTCGAACCCACGCCTCCGAAGAGACTGCGACCTGAACGCAGCGCCTTAGACCACTCGGCCACCTCACCAGCTTGTACTTAGTCCATACGAAAGAGTTTGAAAGGAAATATTCTTGAAGTACTACCATCACTCGAAGCAAGCAGCATAAAGTATCTTTACCTATTGTTTTGTCGTTACCCATCAGTGTCTTTTCATAATGAAGATATGGCAATTGAATTTACGATCAATAAATACAAAATCCCGGGTTTGGCAGACTAAATTAAACTGAAATTCAATGGATGCCTCAAAGACGAAGTACATAGATCTTTTCCTATGTAATGGTCAATAAACCAGTTGTAAACGGAGCAATTGTCTAGATGATACTGAGTAGTGAGTAATGGTCGTTCACGACACTGTTGTTATCGATGCACAAATGTAAGAGATACGGCTTAGTAATGAATCCAATCCTAGAAAAGTGCTACTTTATACCGGATGAACTAGACTGTTTAAATCATCCCTGGGTTCTTCCCAAGCGTGATTAATATTAAAGTTGCATGTTGTGTGACTTACAAACCAAGAAGATATAATAACGAATATAAAGGCTGTAGAGGAGTGTCTACTCAAGATATCCTCTTAGCCAGTGCTATGATACTTGCATCCTCTTTTGCCGCTCCTCTTGAACGCAACCGACCCAATACTACGGCAACCCCCGAGTATGTAGAGCTATATAAAAACGTAAAGACGTGTAGTGAAGAATTTGCATCTTCATTCTGGACAGGAAGTAAGGTTCGCAGAATGCGTGAGGATGATCCAGGAGCTTTCTCAAAGCCTAGGTACACAGAGTGGAAGCGTGGCAAAGCGTGTTCTTGATGCAACTAATGGGATTGACGTATTTTTTGTCGCCCTGGGTCGCTTTTAGAAGACAGAAAAAGCCTGGAGAACTTAAGCCTAGTCTGTGGGGTTACCCAGCAAAAGGGCGGTAATGATATTTGCGGTTGTAACAAAGATTGCTGCGGGAGAGGAGCAAGTGCGGAAACAGTAACTTTCAAGGAATTTAGTGGCATGGTGGAGTAGGGATTATCTCGTATAGTATTGGATATGCAGCACAAAGTGGTGTCACATCAACAATATACAAGGGCAGCATATAAGTATCATTCGGCCACTCTTACTAACGCTTAAGTCATGTTGTAGTGGCTCCGAATATCAGACACGTACTAAGGACTCGAACTGTTGCGCCAAGAACATCTAAGCATCACTATCGCCAACGTCGCCTTTCTCTTTTTTCAGATCTACTTCTAGCTTTATACTATAAAGCATTTGGTTGACATTAAATGCTGATTACTATTTCGTGTATGCACTGTCTCACTTACGAGAATCACCAGCTAGGCATAAGGTTCATTTTTAAGAAATAGCAACACTCAGGCTAAATCAAGAGTGGGATCACATAACTGAATGTTTAAGTGGGCACACAACTTTGCATAAAATGCTGTATACCACAATCCCATCTCAATAACTATGGCCAATGGGTAAGTAGATGCTCCAAAGAAAATGCGCAATCCGGAAGAAAAGTGTTTGACACCGTTATACTGGAGATTACCAACTCAATTTTCTATAGCTCATCTTATGACGGAGTAGCATAGAAGATCTACACGATGATTCATCAGAATGTATGGAGTTTGCCTAGCATATGAACGCAGACACTGAAATATTGAGGATGCGTAGTGTTACCGTACATCTATTCCTCATCCAACAAGGCTTCATTGAAGTGAATGAACAAACCTGCCGTGTCAGATGTACTGACATTGCTTTCAGTTTTCTTCCCACCGTTGCAGTGATTGCATCCTCAATCTGGATCTATCATCTCAGCTTGTCACTGCACCTACAATGCCAATACTTAGCCCACAGCTGACGCAACACTTTAGAGACTTGAACAACTTGAAAGTTCCAGCTTTGAAGTATAGACTGATGGCCTGATTGAATAAATGATGTGCTTTGACTAGGACAATGACTTTAATTCTGACAATGATGAGTACTTGTCAATCCATATAATGGAGAAGTTCTATTAACCAGACAACTGTGCTCAGTGCTGCTATCACAGCACTTCATACTGCTTAGTTGGCTTGGGCACCTGAGGAACACATAGTGAACCTTTGGTAGCTCACATTGGTCACTCCAATAGTACTCAGTTGTGCAGCCTTGAACAACAGCATCTATATGGCTAATAAGATGACTTGTTTGACTTCAGGCAAGGCAACAATGGCAAAACCAACACTATTCAAAAGTCTAGGAATTAAACTAAGCAACAAACTCAAGATGTCAAAGGTGTAGTGATATAACTTGCAAAGTAAAAGCACCGGTGTGTAGGCTGAAGAAGTACTTGGGCTCTTGTGAGGACACAAATAGTTGAACATAAGCAAATTTGATGAAAATAAGAGTGGTTGTGCAGATTATAGAGTGTAATATTTCAAGAGTCTCAGAGATACTGGAAGTGAATGGGAGAACAAGTAAAACTTGTGGTCTGCTCCTAATCATTCATCAAACGTAAGAGTATTATCTTTGCTTCAACATGGTCTTGGCAATGCAAACATGAAGAATTCAATGATGATGGTTCTAAGAACATGTGTGCAAAGCTTGCAGCTGTTATGTCAACTCTCAGATATTTCATGTCTTAGATATCTGATACTTTTGCTGAGTGACTCTATACAAGATCAATGGCTAGAGCTCTCAAAGATTTGTAAATAACAACCTAGGTGTAAAGAAAGCATAGATGTCACATTGCTATGAGATATCCCAGACCTGGAACTCATCTGATAATCAGCCGGTATTCTACTGGCATTCCAATGATATTTTGCTGGCATTCTGCTGGTGTTTTTCCTTTAGATTTCTAGCTGCAACTATAGTAGCAAGTAGAGAGTAGCTGATGATTGGATTTGGTATTAATTCTAGTTGGTTTTGTTTCCACCTGAAAAGTATGTCTGCCAAATAGCTAGTATCTTACATGGTGACCACTGTAAGTTAAGTGAGACTTTGTACTCAGCTGAAATGTTATGGTACTCAGATGGTCCTTTCTTGTTCTTTTTCTCAAAGCATTAATACTATAACTAGGATGAGAAGGATGCAAAAGGCACCAACAATTGTGTACATTATCCAACTAAGCTCTCTGGTAGCTATTTTTCATTGTGAACAAATTGCTGTACTGGAGTTTAAGAGCAATACCAAATGGGCTTACACTAAGTGCTTATGCTGGTCAACAGACCCCTAATGACCTCCATATGTATACACTTACTGCCAACAAGGTCACCCTATATACCTCAATGCAAGCATAATAGGGTGATTATAGCTGCATATCAGTGAATTACAACAGCAAAGTAGTGCTCCTTTTGCTGTAGCTGCACTTTGCTCCCTCTGCTCAGAGAGTAATGCATACAGCTGTGCCAAAGATATGTTGAGTGCATGCAAGTAATACCATATTACCAGTTTAAGTATTGCACACCAGCTTTATACTTCCACTGTTTAATTTGTTACACTTAGTCAATGATGTACTTGACCTGGGCTAGTGAATGAGATAGAGGATACATTCAGAGTGCATGGCTGGAAACAAAGGAAGCCAATGGTCAATGCATCAGTGCCTCTGCAATATCTCAGGTACTCTATAGTACTGACTGCTGTGCATCAACAATTAAAACTTAGCCAATTTTACCTTATTAGAAAATCTAGGACCCTAACCAATTTTCCCTAACCCAAGCATAACTAATCCCTGTTATGGTTTATTTTATCACTTCTCAGAATCTATTTTTAGCTGTCACACCTGATCAATTTTCTTGTGGACATTGTGTCCTCAATTGATCTACTAAGCCTTTCCAAGTGATTAGTCTTCTGAGATCTATCTAACTCAGCAGTTGCCAAGACATCAGCTGATCAATGATGCAATTTTCATTTATTTTATGCACCTGTCAACATCCATACTGATATCAACTAGTCCAGTCTCTTTTCACTTACTATTTCAGCTTGATCAGAAAAATATAATCAAATCTTACTGCACATTTTGGTTTAGTTTGTGTCCCAACAAATTTAAGATTGTGTCTCAGCAAAATCAAGAATTCAACAAATCTGTGCAAGTTTCTACCCAAGCCTAGCGTATCTAGCACTTTCAAGAACACCAAGCCTAGCCTGCATAGCAAACCAACTCTGTTGTCTTTATAGCCAAACCCAGCTATATACAAGACCAATATCAGACCAGAACTTCTCTGCTAATATTTCCACCACTCTATGACAATTCTAAGATTCTGCACTTAGTTGTCACTTAGGTTTGGTTAAACCATTCAAGAGTCTTATCACACCTCTCTCTTAAACACAACACTGACTTACTTTATCAGTAGAGTTGCTTGATACCATGTTGTAGGCTACTAATAGAGCAATATTACTATATTATGATTATATCTTTGGTACTGAGCTGAGAGAGCATCTCTAGGTGATATTTTGTCTTTAGTCATATACCTGATTGCTAGATTGCATTCAACTAAGCTTTGTGACAAGCAAAGTTAAACACCTGATGATAATGCCTCTTTTGTTGCTTGTTACAGGGGCACACTTGTATCCTTGTGTACTCTCAGTGACTGTCCCTTGAGTTGAAGCTCAGGTACTGAGGTACTGGATGCAGTTCTGGCCAAACATGTTCTATCTAATTGCTATAAATGTCAGAGCAGTAGGTACATCTAATACTTACTACTAGCTACAGAATATTTCAGTTAAGATACATATATGTGTGGCAAAGTCCATTATTATCCACAAGGCACTTAACTCTTTTGGAGATGCTACATACATATTCATCTCACTAGCCATTTAAAGCTACTTTACTCTGGGTTCATTGGAAGCATTGAGCATCATATGTTGACAGTGTAGGAGAAAGTGCCAAAAAGCTGCCAACCAATGGTAATTTGATTCATTTATTGATTTTATGTAAAGAGCTTTCAACAAGACCTGGGAGGTTTTGCTGCAAGCATAAGTATGAATATATAAATCTCTGATGTATGGTTACTCTACTTTCTACTAGATGCTTAGAGAACACAGATGTATGTTTGCCTAGAGTCTCCTAAGGTGTGGATATGTAAGGAGATAGGAAGCAAAAAAAATTACAGGTTCTGCCATATGCAAGTCCCATGAGAAATACTACATTCAAGTACATCTGCAATCCACAGAGTGACTGATGGAGGAACATCAAGTACAGTGGACAAGAAGTAAGCAGATATCCCTTTGGCATTGAAATGCACAATAGCCTCAGTAAATGTGTAGTGTTGTATCCAAGAGAAAGTGTAATAAACTCTTGAATGGTTTAACTGAACCAAAGGGACAATTAAGTGCGGAATCTTAGAATTGTCAGAGAGTGGCAAAATATTAGCAGAAAGATTCCAATCCAATATTGGTCTTGGATATAGCTGGGTTGGCTATAAAGACAATGATATTTGTTTGCTAGGCAGGCTAGGCTTGGTGTTCTTTGGAGTGCTAGATATACTAGGCTTGGATAGAGACTAGAATGGAATTGTTGGATTCTTATATTTGCTGAGACAGAATCTTAATTTTGTTGAGACACACACTAAACCAAAAGGTTCAGTAAACTTTATTTATACTTTTCTGATCAAGTTGAATTAGTAAGCGCCAAGGGACTGGATTGATTGAAATCAATTTGGGTGTTCATAGGTGCATAAGATAAATGAAAATTACATCAACAATCAACTGATGTCTTGGCAACTGCACAGTGGTTGGATAGATCTCAGATGACTAATCACCTGGGAAGGCTTGGCAGATAAGTTGATAACATAATGACCATTTGAAAATAGATCAGGTGTGATAGCTAAAAATAGATTCTGAGGTGGGATAAAATAGACTGTAACTGGAATTTGTTATGTTTGGGTTAGGGAAAATCAGTCAGGGTACTAGATTTTCAGACGGAGTAAAATTGGCTAAGTTTTAAATGTTGATGCACAACATGTAGTAAGTCAAATAAGGCAAGGCCTGGCTTGGCACAACAACAAAGTATCACTTCTGAAGACAACTATATCAAAGTATGTCAGGTAACTTTTGCATGCAAGCCAACTTGAATACCTTTTGAAAGCAATTTACACAAAAAGGAATGGCATTACACTCATACAGAGGACCAGTATGGAGTAGGGAAAGGAAGTTTATTAGCCAGGAGTCTGGGAGTATTTTGAGATATTAAGCAGATACTCTTTGCCAAGTGATGGCAGCTAGATGTACATTTGTGAAAGGCATATTTTACCAGCAATGCAACTCATACAGTAAGTTTATAAGTACTACACTGACAAGCCACATGTTTGTGGTATTATGACTGTAACCACTGCAAAGCACTGCCAAGTTCTGTACCACATCAGAAGTCTAGTCAGCAATGCTATTACAACGCCTCCATAACTCAATTGAGAGCAGCACAAGTAGTACTTGCTAGTATTGCAGTGGCATCAATGTGGGGTCCTGGTGGCAAACACGGATTGGATCCTCCTGCAGCAACAAATTACTTTTTACATGGTCAAAGTAGGTTGCAAACTTGGCCCTAAAACATGCCTGACATCCACAAGTGGAGTTTAATTGTCAAAGTTCTGAATGCTAGCTACCTTCACTTCCTTCACCCAATGACAAAGAATCTCTTGGAAAAGACTAAGCATACTAGAACCTGGGAGCATACTGCACTGTGTGGCACAGTATGGCACTATAAAGCCACAATCACTCAGTTGTACAGTACATAAGCAGGAATTCTTTGCAGTGGCGCTCATGTATTTAAGGTTGGACTATTATTTGTTTATTCACTCCTCTTAGTGGTCCATAACCATCCCTGTTATGGATGTCTACTTGTATGGATACACTGAGCAATAACTAGAACCTTGATGATTTGGCCTAGCTAACTATTCTCTCATAACTTCACTGCTGCCAGTATCATTAATTCTGAATATGGTTCTTTGCCCATTTCTTTATGAGTACCACAATGCAGCTACTGCTTGGGTAGTGCCCTTCCTGATACTTGATGTCTTCCAGCTTTGTACTCATGGCTCCCTGGCTGACTATCAACATGCTCTTGAGAGGTCTATTGCCTTTGGTTTAACATCCCTGCCATTTAGTGACTGAGAGTTTATGGCATTGCCAATATATTACCTTAGTGTATCAATTATAAACTGACATTCACCTACTTGCCTGGCTCCTGTATATTGCATAAAGAGCAGGTTGCATATAAATCACCTGGCTTTGGGTCCTGATAATCTAAGAGTACACTTGCTGCAAGACTATGACATGGCAGATACTTGATGGCATCTTATATATTGGTACACTTAGCTTTAAAATATTTACAGCTTCTTATATCACTGTTGTCTTCAAGTTGGGGTCTTGATATATGCTTCATAGCCTCAAGCCCCATTGCTGTGATAAGCACTTCTATGTGCTTAATTTATGGCCACATTGTCTCACCCAAAAGAATATGCAAATCTCATGCATTGTTAGGTAAAAAAATAGCATCACAGTACCACTTGTAATTCTTCCTTGCAGCAAAACTACTGGGATGTCTACTAGGGATGGTATTAGCTGAAAGGTCTTGGTTGAGGGAGAAATTTGTTTTGAGTAGATTGCAAATCATTGCACCATTGAAAGGCTTGAAGACTTTCAGTCAGGCAACAAGATGGCATGAGTGTTTCAACATTTAGGGGTAGCAACTCAGAGTAGTGGGTAGTGTGAGTCTCATGCCAAGATATCCATTTGGAAAGAGCCTTGGTTTCAGATTGTCAACCTCCAAGGACATTAAGTCAAGGCTTGTTTCTGCAAGGCCTTGAACTCAGGTTTCAGATGATTAGAGCTTCAGGCCTTGATTTTAGTCTGAGAGAGCCACAAATACAGGTTTGGCCATTACAAGCTCAATGTCAAGGCTTTTTCTAATGTAATCAGTGAGCTGCAGTACTTGATAAATGAGTGCCTCAAGTTGAGACACCTATGGAGAGGAATGCTAGACTGATGGCTTTTGCAAATACAGACATCAAGCCAAGGCTATCATTGGACAGGCACCTCCAATAACTACTTTTGCAAGTAAAAGCCTCACATTCAGGCCCTTGGTGGATGGAAGCCTGAAGTTAGATTTCAGCATAAAAGGGTCTCCATTGGGATCTTTTAGTCACTGAGGTTTGTGCTTGCAGACTATAGACATATTGAAGCCTCAGGCTGAAGACCTCTGAAGGCCACAGCCTGAGGCTATGTATCTTGGCTGCATAGAGAGCAGTATTGTTGTTTGCAACAAATAAGAGACTTATATGGCAATTGTAGGTAGTTATGAGCCTAAGGATACAGATCCCAGCCTTTAACTCTTGGGGATAGACAGAAGAGCTGATGTCAGGTTCCAGGCAGGCCCTGGCCTGAGTAAGAAGGTAAAGACAGTTCATTCAGGTATGACAAATATTTCCTCATTGTTATGGATCAGCCTGTGCAATATAGGACATACTCCATAGCAGATGAAGACACCTGTTATATTGATGGATGCTCTAACCAAGATACACAGTTCACAGAGCCCATGGAAGATGCCCAATATGGCAATGAGTGTGCTAAACAAAATGAGCACTATATTGAGTCTGGGGAATGACCTTAAAGCCATTAGATTTGCGTTGATTATATATTGCTTGCTTAATATGTAATAGCAGAAGTATGATCCATGCCAGCACAGGAACAAGAGTAAGGTTAGAGCAGAATAAAGCAGTCCCGCAATATCAGCCAGTAGTACCTTTCTGAGTAGTCAAAATGGATAAGTCAGCTGGCGCAGATAGTTGATACAATATCTGGTCAAGTTCCTGAGAGCTGTAAAGCAATGGACTCCAGTAGTTCGGCATATATGGCATTGTACGGAGACTGCTCTACTTGCTAATTGCTTACATGAATAGGAGTAGTAATGACTACATGATCCATTGACCTATTTATTGTAGTGGGATCACAATAGTATTAGGCCTGTTCATATCATTAGCTGTCTCTGTATCTACGTCTACGGTAACATGATGTCTGATTGTCATCTTCATTCGAGTCTTGGTTTTCATTAAGTAAAGTTTTCCTTATGTTGATAGCTCTTGTAGGTGCCCAATCATCAAACAATCCCCAGCCAATTGAACCTATGTACCATTGATCAACAATCTTCCATCTATTGCTCACCACGATTGCTCACCAGGATTGCTCACCACGATTGCTCACCACCATTCCATTTTAGTAGTTTATTTGTTATTATTCGTAGTTTTGTGGGAACAAAGCGAAAATGAATCATGTGAGGAGTCATTAAAAGAATGTTCATGATGCTGTGAGCATATAGGTTTTGCCGTCCAATATGCCTGACAGAAGTATTCTTATTGCTTGTCATGTGGTCACGTCTACGCTGTTTCTTCTTGATATCAGTTGGTGTAATCTTGTTTGTATATGTTGGATAGCTTACAGAAATAGCGATTTTATGATGGGATTTATTATGAATGCCAAACAAGTGTTTACATGATCGGATTGAGTCAAAAGCCGCCTCTGTATCCACGTCTACGTTCACACGATGGCTGATCGTCGTTGTCGCTTGAGTCTTGAGTGTCATCCTCGTCGGGAGTAAACAATGGCACATATGTCGGTGCAGATGGTTGGTACAATGTCTGATCGACTTGCTGCACTTGCTCATATTGATTCTGGTTGGAAAGCGCCTCAGCGTTCTGTGCAGAATGAGTCTGAGCGTTGTCCAACAATGGATAGTCGTCTGGAGACTCTAGTTGATAGTATGTTGGTGTGTATGACATTAATGGCTCATTGTCGAAGTCCACTGGGATGCCCTGGTCTACTTGTTGGTTGTCATAGGTTGCAATGGGCGATGCATAAGATGCACCGAATAGGAATACCAAGGATGATAGAACGCGGAAAGTGCGTTGCATGTTGGCTTGTGATGCCACACTGAAAGGCAAACAGTTGCCTTTATGTATGCTTTGCTAGATTCATCAGCGCGCATCAGCTACCAAACCCCGTTTACTAAATTATGAAGCAAAGGTGAGTAAAGTTAATCACCATTTCACTTTCATTGCAATGATCAGTGAGTAAGAGTTGATTAACACCGTAATCCAGGCGACCAATCACGTTAGTACATCAAGAAAAATAAATAAACAATCCTCTTCAATACTGGTCTTACTATACCACTTTGGAATGACATATGCGGTAGCAAAGGGACAAGCGAAAGTGACTCATGGCTTGAGGTGAGCACACAGGAATGGCTTCGGTCTTCTTGATTTCATAGTTTTAGAATGCTAAGCTACTCTGGTTATATAGCAACCTGTAGCAATCTTTGTGAGTGTTATGGGATTACGAATGAATTAACATCTTCACCAGCCATCAGTCAATAGTATACTGAGCCTGATTTACGATTTAGCATTATGCATTGCATCAACCACCTTGGGTAGGTTTAGCAAAAACGCAACTCACCATCACTTCACAGGCTTCATACATCGCCTATACCCAATTGGCCTCTATTGCACCAGATAAATCTTCAAGTCGTAACATTAACCGAGTGTTGTGTTGCTTTGAAATTATAGAGTCATAGGAGTAGTGATAGTCAAGGGTATCAATGTATATTCATTATAAGATTATCACAACTATATGGATGTGAATGAGGGCGGCAATGAAGGCGAAGGTCAGGACTCAATGGATAACACTTCAACTCAGCCAGAGTCATCCTACAATATGCCCAACTTCAATATAGCCGACATGCAGCCAAGACAGGCCTTGTTGGATAGAGTGAGCGCTCACTCATCCAGTGATGCTGATGCCCTGTCGAACTCTAATCAGTTTGACCAAGCGCAGGTAGTCGACCAAACCCTCTATCAGCCTGAGCAGCAACAGCCCCTAGATCATCATCATCCAGCCAGCCACCCGTAGCCGTGGTGGATGCCAGAAGTACAAGAGATCTGCGCATAAGTACTTCAAGAACAGATACATTGAATAAATACACATGCCATTTGGCCACCTTAAATCAATATGAAACATCATCAGCCGTGATTCGTGAATCACCATACTACGGCTGAAATATCATAAGTATATATGTATTTATTGGTGTATGTATCGGTTTATTTATCGTACATTGATCATGTAGACTACGCAATATCAATGCGATGGAGTCGACGATATTAGAGAGAATGCTGATTTTCAATCTGATAAAGCGTGAGTTCATCAAAGTTAACTAACTATTGCTACCATCAATGTTGCAACCATGTTATAATGGCTCCCATGCTATATATTCCCGAGTGTACTTGGCAATGGACTCAGTAGTTCTCAAATATGCGTTCATTCATTGTATCATTGATCTTGGGCCTTGCCTCTCTTCAAGCCATCATTGCTGCCCCAGTCCCATGCTCCGAATCATGCAACCGTGAGCATAGAAGAGTCCGTTATCGCAGGTATTCATGCTCCAACCAAGCAAGCAACTGCTACCCGTAAGTCCAGGTTCAGCCCACTGTTGAAACGCCAAACGTCCAAGTGCCATTGTTGCGTCAGGTGTTCACCACCGTGACCAGAAAGCATGACAATCTGAACACTGCCAACGCCAACAATGACAAGAGTCTCAATGCTCAGTTTCAAGCAGGCCCTAGCCTCGAAGTAGAAGGCTCAGCCAGCGCATCCGAGTATGCCAAACAGAAGGGTGCTGAACACTCCGAAGATGGCTCTGGTTACCCCATTGTTATGGTTCAGCCTGCACAAGATGAGACATACTCCACACCAGTAGTGGACAACCAATGCATCGAAGGATGCTTTGACCAAGATACACAGTACACTGAGCCCATGAAAGATGCTCAATGTGGTGATGACTGTGCTAATCAGGACTCACAGTATACTGAGCCCATGGAAGACACTCAATGAACCAACGACTGCACTTGAGCCCAAATCCAATAAAGTTCCATTATTCATTTTATTTTTCGCCTCATATGTGAGCAGAAATATAGCCATTAACAGCATGGGAGCAAAGAGCGTTTGACAAACTTAAAACCAAGCCTATTTCCACACTTCGCTCTGATGATCCGAAGTCCAGTCACCAATTCAGGAGAAGGGTAAGAAACGTCTTGAAGTACTGCTTGAAGGTAGTGAGTGGCTTATTTAATAAGCTCAACGAGGGCTTAGTCAATATGGAGATCGGGCATCCTAGAGTGTATCGCTATCTCAAGAATTCCAACTACTACTCACTACCATTACCAGAAAACATGGTATCCTGAGAGCACATATTATATGCACCACAGACGAGCGATTCGTGTTATAATTATGCAAACTAGCGCTTGATCGGCACTTTCCCTTACTTCAACCTCTGTTGATACTCGCCGTTATTCCACCCATCCCTGTAGGCACATCTCTTATGTAACATTTTTTTCAGTGTTCATATTTGAAAGCTTATTTGCACGATAATTGTGTGTACTTGATAGTCTACATGAATAGGGAAACTGGTGTGACATCGATTATATGATACATTACCCCATTTATTATGCTGGTATCACAACAGTTATAAAATGTAGAAATACCAACAACCTGTTTTCATCAATAGCTGTCTCTGTATCTACGTCTACGGTGGCGTCGTTGACAACGTCTACACGATGGCTGATCATCGTGGTTACCCAAGTCTTGGTTTTCATCCTCGTCTGGGGTAAATGATTGCACATATGTCGACGTAGATGGTTGGAAAGTGCCCGAGCATTCTGTACGAAATTAGTTTCAACATTGTCCAACAAGGGATAGGTGATCGGGGACTCCAGCTGGTAACCTGTCGGCGCATATGGCATCGATGGTTCAGTCTCATAGTCCACTTGGACACCCAGGTCTACCTATTGGTTGCCATATGTAGCAATAGGCGATGCATAGGATACTCCGAATAGGAGTACCAAGGTGGATAAAATGCGTGGATAAAATGCGGAAATTACGTTGCATATTGGCACTTAGTTACACACTGGGATGCAAAAAGTTGCTTTTGTGTTTATCTGCAATCATCAGCAACCGAAGCCCAGCTGAGTAAGTTGATAGCTATTCTATGTGGCCAATCATCAAACCACAAAAATATGTATATAAACAATTCACAGCCAATTAAACCGATGTATCATCGATCTACGCACTTCATTACCTATACCATCATTCATTTATGTAGATTGCTTGTCACTTCCATTTTAGTAGTTTAATCATTATTGTTCGCAAATTGGTGAGAACAAAACCAAAATGTTCGTGATGCTCATTCCACACATCCCTGTGGTCACGTCTCCTCTGATGTCAGTTGGTGTAATCTTGTTTGCAGAAGAAATGTGTGTGTTGGATAGTTTACAGAAGTAGCGATTATTTTATAGGATTTATTATGAATGCCATATACGATAGGATTTATTATGAATGCCATATACGATAGGATTTATTATGAATGCCAAACTAGTGTTTACATGATCCGATTGAGTCAAAAGCCGCCTCTGTATCTACGTCTACGTTCACACGATGGCTGATCGTCGTCGTCACTCGAGTCTTGAGTGTCATCCTCATCGGGAGTAAATGATTGCACATATGTCGATGCAGATGGTTGGTACAATGTCTGATCTACTTGCTGCACTTGCTCATATTGATTCTGGTTGGAAAGTGCCTGAGCGTTCTGTGCGGAATTCGTCTGAGCGTTGTCCAACAATGGATAGGCGTTTGGGTACTCTAGTTGACAGTATGTTGGTGCATATGACACTAATGGTCCATTGTCGGCATTGCCACCAAAGTCCATTGGTCTATTTGCTAGTTGTCATACGTTGCAATGGGCGATGCATAAGATACACCGAATAGGAATACAAAGGCGGATAGAATGCGGAAAGTGCGCTGCATATTGGCTTTTGATGACACACTGGAAGGCAAGCAGCTGCTTTTATGTATGGTTTGCTAGATTCATCAACGATCATCAGCTACCAAACCCAGTTTACTAAATTATGAAGCAAAGGTGAGTAAAGTTAATCATCAGTGAATAGGGGTTGATTGAAACCGTAATCCAGGCGACCAATCACTTCAGTACATTCCTCTTCAATTCTGGGCTTGCTATACCACTTTGGAATGACATATGCGGTAGTGAAGGGACAAACCAAAATGTGAGCACACAGGAATGGCTTGAGGTGAGCACACAGGAATGGCTTCGTTCTTATGTAGTTCTTGATTTCATTGTCGAAGGGCGCTAAGCTACTCTTGTTATATAGTAACCTGTAGCAATCTTAGTGAGTGTTTTGGGATTATGAATGAATTGATATTTTACCAGTCATCATTTGGTAGTATACTGAGCTAGATTTACGATTTAGCATCATGCATTGCATCAACCACCTCAAGTCGCCATCACTTTGCTGGCATATGCTGACGTTATGGAAGACACTCAATGTACCGACAACCGCACTTAATTCAATAAATCTCGATTATCCATACCATTTGTTCTTAAAGCTAATCTAACTTGATTGCTAATAACTAAACCATGCCAATATCTAAATGGTTGTTTGAATCAATGATCACCGACTAATAGGGCCAAGGATGAACGTCCTACAACTGGAGAAACACTATATTGTAATAGAACAAAATAAACACCATTGGTTGATTAAGGGACTACCTTTGTCTATCTTTGTGAGCTCATATCTTCACAAGTCGTTAGTTGATGGGCAACAGAAGCAGGACATAGCATGTGAATTCATGGCCTCAAGTGAGTCAGATATAGGGTGTAGTATAGTAGACTATGCCAACTACCACTATAAAGTGAGCTTACGACTGGTTTTACGCTATTCATCAAAATGCAGCTTACTCTGACTTTACTCGCAGTGTACCTTGCTTCTATCCATGCATTCCCTGCCACAGAAGATACCTCTTCTCAGGTTAGCTATGGTGACAGTTTGTGCGGGGAGCAAGTAAGTCCTTGCTACCAAGAAACTCAATCGCCTGCAGATGACTATCAGCCGGAACAGGACGAGGGTGATGACTATATGGGTGAGAATGGGGGTGAAGATGAAGGCGAAGGTGAAGACTCAATGGATGACACTTCAACTCAGCCAGAGTCATCCTACAACATGCCTAACTTCAATATAGCCGACATGCAGCCAAGAAAGGCATTGTTGGACAGAGTGAACGCTCACTCATCCAGTGATGCTGATGCTCTGTCAAACTCCAATCAGTTTGACCAAGCGCAGGTTATCGACCAGACCCTCTATCAGCCTAAGCAGCAACAGCCCCGGATCATCATCACCCAGCCAGCCGCCCATAGCTATGGCGGAGGCCAGAAGAAGTACAAGAGGTCGGCACATAAGTACTTCAAGATCAGATATTTCAGTGGGAATTGATACATTGATTAAATAAACATTTCATTTGGTCACCCTATATTAATATGAAACATCATCAGCCGTGATTCGTGAATTACCCTACTACAGGTGAAATATTATCAAAAGCATATGTGTATATATTGGTGTATTTATCGTACTGTAATCATGGAAACCACGCGATATCAATGCGATTGAGTCGATGATGGTAGAGGGAATGCTAATTTAAGATCTGATCAAAGTTAACTAACTATTGCTACCATCAATGTAGTAACCGTGTTATGATGGTTCCCATGCTATATATTCCAGAGTGAATTCAGCAATGAACTCAGTAGTTCTCAAAGATGCGTACATTTATTGTATCATTGATCTTGGGCCTTGCTTCACTTCAAGCCACCATTTCTGCTCCAGTCCCATGCTCCGAATCATGCAACCGTGAGCATAGAAGAGTCCGTTATCGCAGGTATTCATGCTCGGACCAAGCAAGCAACTGCTACCAGCAAGCCCAGGCTCAGCCCTCTGTTGAAACGCTAAACGTCCAAGTGCCATTGTTGCGTCAGGTGTTCACCACCGTGACCAGAAAGCATGACAATCTGAACACTGCCAACGCCAACAGTGACAAGATTCTCGATGTTCAGTTTCAAGCAGGCCCTAGTCTCGAAGTAGAAGGCTCAGCCAGCGCATCCGAGTACGCCAAACAGAAGGGTGCTGAACACTCCGAAGATGGCTCTGGTTACCCCATTGTTATGGTTCAGCCTGCACAAGATGAGACATACTCCACACCAGTAGTAGACACCCAATGCGTTGAAGGATGCTCTGACCAAGATACACAGTACACATAGCCCATGGAAGATGTTCAATGTGGCGATGACTGTGCTGATCAGGACTCACAGTATACTGAGCCCATGGAAGACACTCAATGACACACCGACTGCACTTGAGCCCAAATCCAATAAAGTCCCATTATTCATTTTGTTTTTCGCCTTTTACGTGATAACAGAAATATAGTCGTTACCATCATGAAAACAAGGGTATTTGACAAACTCATCACCATGCCAATTTCCGCACTTCCCTCTGATGACCCAAAGTCCATCGACTAATCCAGGAGAGGGGTGAGAAACGTCTTGAAGTACTGCTGGAAGGTAATGGGTAGCTTATTCAATAAGTTTTCTATGGGTTTAGTCAATATGGAAATTGGGTCTCCTTGAGTGTATCGCCATTCCAAGCTAGAATCAGCTATTATAGAGGGTAGAATCCATCATAATGTAAGGAGAATTCGGTGCGTGTCAAGTCCAATAATCTGGAACTTTTGACTCATACTTATTGGTATCAGCAGAGTGAGAAAATACCAAAGCCCAACTATTGCTCACTACCATTACCAGCACATAACTAATATGCATCCCTATTGTAATTGTGCAAATTGGCGCTTGATCGGCTCTTTCCCTTACTTCAACATCTGTTCATACTCGCCATTGTTCCACCCATCCCTGTGGTCATGTCTCTTTTGTGACTTTTCCTAGTGTCAATTGTCAGAAACTGGAGTGATGTCGGTTATATATTACATTATCTTATTTATTAAACTTATTCATATCAATAGCCGCCTCTGTATCCACGTCTACAGTAGCGTCGTTGACAACGTTTACACGATGGTTGATCGTCGTCGTCACTCGAGTCATGAGTGTCATCCTCGTCGGGAGTAAACGATTGCACAAATGTCGGCGCAGTTGGTTGGTACAATGTTTGATCCACTTGCTGCACCTGGTCGTACTGATTCTGGTTGGAAAGTGTCTCAGTGTTCTGCGCAGAATTTGTGTGAGCGTTGTCTGGCAATCGATAGGCGTCTGGGGACTTTAGTTCATAGTATGTTGGTGCACATGATTTTAATGGTTCATTGTTGGCATTGCTGAATTTTGTATTAAAGCATATGATAACGAAGCACTGAAGAGATTCTGTAACAGCCATGCTAAAGAATATGCATATGTGTATTGTGGAGAGCTAATGGGGACACTTGCTAAGGTACAACTAAGTCAAGTTCCCTATAAAAGAATCTTGGAATTCAGATGGATTGGATCTGAATCACTTGGTGAAGATTTTGCACTATCTCCATACAAATCCGGCTAGCTTAGATTTCAGCCAACTCATCTTGATGTCTTGACAGCCTTATAATGCTAATTGCAAGCTTTTTTCCTCATGAAGTCTTGGCAGCTTCTTGTAAGTATCTAAGCAGTCTCATCACAGATTCCTGGTATTTTTCTAATCTATACTGCAAAGGAATCCATTTCTGATGAGAAGTTAATGATGCTCCAATGGTTACTCAGTAGTCTGAATACAGCCTTACCATAGAGTCTGGGTACTCTTAGCTGTGAGAGTTGGGAGATATTGGAAGTGATCAGGTGAATAAGTAGACTGTGTGATATTCACTTGGTGATTTATTGAATGTCAAAGTAGTATTTATACTTTTACAAGTTATAGGCAAGACAAGCATACAGAATATGCTTAGGAAGGTCTCCAGAGCACATAGGCTAAGCTTGGGGCTGCTTGGACTACTCATCAGAATTTCATGTTCTGGGTACCTGATGTTTTGGTGAAAATATTCAAAGCAAATACTTGCAAGAAATTTGGTCAGTGTTCTTCAAGACTTGTGGGTAATGATCTAAGTGACTAGGTTAGGTGAATAACTAGGTGTAACTACAAATCTTACAGCACTTTCAACAGTCTTCACCATCCGAAATCCTTTTGTTGGAGAAAAACTTAAAGGTACATCAGCAGTGCTTCCATAGCCTTATCACAGCCTTGTTATGGTCTTAATATTATTTTAGTTTGCTATCTAATGGTCACTATATGCTACCAACTCCATAAAATGGCCCAAATTGTTTTGTTCCATTAGGTACCCACTGTACTGATAATATATTAGAAATATGAGCATTTCCCCTTTATTTACCCATTTATACCATTGATAATCCAAACATGGTTAAAATATAACTGAACTATTGCTTCTTCTTGATTTACCTGAACCTATGCTTATACCTGCCACAACTAGCGCACTTATGTTACACTCACAAACTTGTACTCCAGCCTGATGCTTGCTAAGCTCCCAGATTCAGCATACCATTGGTACCATATGCATTGGCTGGCTGAATTTGCTGGTAGAGTACTTGTTCAATGGAAACCCATCCAGTGTCAAGGCAAAGGCATGGTCACACATACCTTAGAAGTAGCCCTTACTTCTTAGTTGTTTGTAATGTTTGTCATTATCTACATTGAAAATGTATGTGCTTGATTGGTATCAAGTGTGGTACTCAATACCTTCACAATGTTTGTTGGACTGCATAAGCTTCTTTAAATGGGGTATTACTGGAGTACATCTGGAGTGTGAATACAGTTTTCCCCCAATGATGATGGATTCCTGACAAGTTGGACACCTTGCAATGGTGGCATTTTTGATGTGAATGCCATGCAACTATTAGCACATGCTAGTATCTGGACAGTCTCTGGGTTGTATGTTGCCAGCTGCATGATGGTTGTGCACTTGTACCATGTACCTGGTAAGTTGCATCCCAGAATGCTTTTTGCAAGAAGTAGTAGTAAATCCTCAAAGCCCCCATTGCTGATATTAGTGGTGATATGCCACTTCTCTAGCCACAACATCTCATCATTAACAAGTACATGAATTATTGTGCTCACTTGGCTCCATAAGATATCCTTGGCAGTTTTTTCCACCGGTGTTGTCTCATCTCATATTGGGATTTTGCCAGGCTCATGTGGAGTACAGTTGTAAGGGGAGATAGGCTCACAAACCATCAATGATTCTTCTTCTTCAGCATTATCACTCTGCATGCCATATTCAGAAGGCCCAGGTGTGCCTAAAGGTGTCACAAACTCACCAGACTCAGTTAGCACAAGGAGACAAGTACTGCTGGATGCGGTTATAGAAGTATCAAGTGGCTGTCAAGATATTATTGGTAAAGTAGTGACTAATGAATGCTCAAATATGACTTGTGTGGCAAAACACTGGCTGTGATCCTTGTAATACTTCCTATGCCATCTGAGTGCTTCATGGCTGAGAGACTTGCTTCAATAGCCACATGGTCCTTTTTCTCTTCTTTTATGGTGTTGAATAAAGGTAGTCTTGTCCATGGGGCAAACAGTTTGATACTCAACAACATAATGCTATTATATCATTTTTTTGTCAATACTTGTGTGAGTCTAAGAGAGTCTTGTATTTGAGACATTACATCTACGTAAATGTAAGATTCAATGATGACCCACCATAGTGAGCATTGTAAATAAAGTTGTGGAACCACATACATACATATATGTAAAATTATTCCCCTTTGGTTTGACTCACTTCCATAGATATGCTGCCATGAGATAAAGCAAAGTCATCTTGTTCCTAACCATACCCAACTGCTGACCACTGCGGTAGAACAGTCAGACAACAGCTTACTTTGACATACAGTGCAACAAGTAGGGCCATATCCAAAAAAGGCCATATTGATGGTGTGCCCACTGAAGGCTATAATGTGGACTCCTCAGCCTCTCAGTCAAGTATGCAATTTAGAATCTCTACAGAGCCGCAAGCTGACCATAATGCTCAGGTAAATGAGAATGTATCAAATGCAGTATCTTTAGTTGAAGACCAGCAAATGGCTGTTACAACATCACCACCACCTGTATTAGCAAGTATGTTGTCAGCTCATATCAAAGCCTTAATGAGGCAATTAGGTCCCTATGAAAAATTATTGAGATGATCCCATCAAAAGGCCATCACAAAGTTAATGTCCCATGACTGAGAGGTACTGATCTTGTCAGGACTCCGTCCAGAGACAATTGAAAATAATTGCACCCCAGATTTCACAAAAACTTTGTCAAAATTTTTCATCACAACAATGTGTAAGTGGCTTTTGATTGGTTCCCTGCCAATTTGCTCACTTTCTGACCCGGACACTCTATTGCCTCCTATGTTTGTGTGAATTGATTGGCTATTGCCTCTTTTTCACACTCCTTACTTCCTGACTCAGCCGCTTTTCTTACTTTTCATGCTTACAAATTGATTTATTTCCGTTGAAACTTCAGTTGTACTTCAATTGCCAACTGTATTGACCTATACAAGTCTCTATTCCCTACACTAACATTAAGTCCAACCCCACACTCAACAAGTAACTCCATTAAAATCCACCACTCAATAAGTATTTCTGCTGTAACGCTCTGGTTTCACAACTTTGGTGGGAACCCAACAGCTTTATGCCACTGTTCATTCACTGGTTCCCACATGTCCTGGTCTTCAGCTGGTACTGCAAGGTCTAGCTCCTCATCTGCCAGTCTTTGCAATAAATCCTTGCAATATTCCAGTGCGTTTTCTTGAGCACTGCTCTTAAAGAAGTGCTGCAACCTCTTGGTGTGCCTATTAATGTTCCAAAACTCCACTGAAGGCATTGTGATAGTCTTTTGAGCTGTTGACATTGTAGCCTTGTCTGTCAGTTGTTCTTCTGCCTTTGATAGTTTCTGCTATTCTTAAGATACTTTCTTAGGATACCAATGCTGGCCCAAAATCTGTTTGCCCGTTTGAATCCAGGATAATGCTCATGGAACAAGTCAAGTGCATTCTGCTTGGCCTTGAGTTCTTGATGGTCCCATGGTATGCTGGCCTTAAGGTGATGGTGTGCTAGACTTCTGACAGCCTCTTGTATATTAGCCCGCTCTTCATTATTGCACTCAACGGCTTCACAGATCTTCAATGTCTTTTGATTTTTAGGCTTTGGTATAAGCACCACATTATCTCCCTCCCATGCTGTGATAGGTTTTTCTGTGGGCTTTATCTTTGGGCACTGTTGTTGTGCTTCAAAGACTGTACAGTGTTCCTCTGCTGTTACATCAGGAAATGGCTCAATTCTTGGCTGTGACATTGAGCTACTTGAGCTCCTTCTTTTCAGCAAATATACTGCTTTCTCTACCTGGGATATTGATTGCTCTACATGTATTATCCGCTCATCCTGTTTCTGAGCTACTTCCTGATTTTCTGGGCCATTGCATCTATCCTATCAGCCACTGCACCTAATTGCTTCATTAATGCTTTAGTATGAGCTGAAAACATACTTGCTAATATGGGTGGTGGTGATGTTATCATGGCCACTTGCTGATCTTCAACAGAGGGTACTGCATTTGCTACATTCTCATCTGCCTGAGCTTAACAGTCAGCTTGTGGCTCTGCAGAGGTTCTCAATTGCCTACTTGACTGAGAGCCTGCGGAGTCCGCATTAATACCTTCAGTGGGCACACTGTCCGCAGGGCCTGTTTTGGATGTAGCCCCACTTGTTGCACTGAATGTCAAAGCAAGCTGTTGTCCAACCGTTCTTCTGTTGCTGTCAGTGGTGCAGTTTGGTTGAGAACCAAATGACTTTGCTTTATTTTTTGGCGGCATATATATGGAAGTGAGTCAAACCAAAGGGGAAATAGTGTAACATATACATGTGTATGCGGTGCCACAACTTTATTTGTAATGCTTACTATGGCGGGTCATCATTGAATCTTACATTCATGAAGGTGTAGTGTCTCAAATACAAGACTGTCTTAAGTTCACATGAGTATTGACCAAAAATTGATATAATAGCATTACGTTGTTGAAGGTCAACTGTTTGCCCCATGGACAAGACTACTTTGACTCAATGCCGTAAGAGAAGAGAAAAAAGACCATGTGGCTATTGTGGCAAGCCTCTCAGCCATGAAGCATGCAGACAGCATAGGAAGTATTACAATGATCACCACCAGTGTTTTGCCACCTAAGTCATATTTGACCATTCATTGGTCACTACTGTACCAACATTATCTTGCCAGCCAGTGATACTTCTATATTGGCACCTGGCCATCTTTGTCAACTTGTGCAAACTGAGTCAGGTGAGTTTGTGACACCTTTAGGCTCACCTCAGCCTTCTGAATATGGCATGCAGAGTGATAGCTCTGACAAAGAAGGTTCCCTGATGGATTTTGAGCCTATCTCCCCTAACAACAGTACCATGTATGAGCCCGGTCAAATCCCTATATGCGATGAGACAACACCCATTGAGACAAATGCCAAGGATACTTTATGGAGCCAAGTGAGCCCAGTAATTCATTTACTGGTGAATGATGTGATGTTGTGGCTAGAGAAGTAGTGCGTTTTCACTAATATCAGTAATGGGGGCTTTGAGAATTATTACTGCTTCTTGCCAAAATCATAACAGGATGCAACTTACCATGTACATGGTACAAGTGGACAACCGTCATGCTGCTGGCAACATATGATCCAGAGACTGTCCTAATTCCAGCATGTGTTAACAGTTGCATGGCATTCATATCCAAAAATGCTACCATTGCAACATGTCCAAATTGTCAGGAATCCACCACCATTGAGGGAAAACATTGTTCACACTCCGGGTATATTCCAGTCATACCCCGTCTGAGGAAGCTGATGCAGCCCAACAAATATTGCAAAGCTATACAGCACCACACTCAGTATCAATCATGCGCAAACATATCCAGTATATTCAATGGCAAACATTACAAACAGCTAAGAAGCAAGGGCTACTTTGAAGGTATGTATGACCATGCCTTTGCTTTAGCACTGGAAGGATTCTCATTAAGCAAGTACTCATCCAGCAAATCCTACTGGCCACTGATTCTTGTCAATCTGAATCTGCCACCCATCTTACAGTATCAGAGCAATAATCTGATGGTAGTCTCACTGGTATCTGGGCCTAAATCACCATCCAACCCAGATAGCTACCTGTATCCATTGCTTAATGTATTTTGTATGCTTTCCAGCAGGATAATGGTGAATGGCCATCATGTAAAAGTGCATATTATTATCTGCATTGGAGATACCCCAGCCATCAGCAAGATAGCAGGTTTTTCCAGGCACAATGGATGGTATTGCTGTCAAATGTGTGAGATCCAGGGGATTTACTCCAGAACTCACACACATTATTATTACCCAAACACCAGCACTAAGAACATCATCTTTCCACAGAGAGAACGTACAGAAGTAAGCATGCAATTGCAGCAAAGTTGGCAAGCTATAAGCCATTGGCCAGAATATGGTATCAATTGGAAACCAGAGATACTTAAGATAGAGGGTATCTGTTGGAGCAAAAGCTTTCCACTAGGAGCAATGCATTTGCTTTTCAATAATATCCCTATACTGATGACCAAGTTGTACATGGGGCATTGCAAGCTAAATGAGCCCTTTGAGATACCGGAGAAATTTGAAAAAATTGGCAAGATATTACAGAGTATCCGCTACCCTAAGTACTTCTCACGGGCTACAATTAATATTCATACGCATATGCAACAATACAAATGCAAAGACTGGATGATCTGGATATGTATTTATTCAAGTGGTGATCTGAAGCTATTCCTACCAAGAGTACATTGGAAGCATTGGGAGTCATATGTGGACATTGTAGGAATATTTATCCAGAAGCAGATCACCAATGCCAACTTGACGCATCTACAGCTGTGGTGTGAGGAGCTTGTGATGGGATTTGAGTGGCTATACTACAAACATAAAGCTGAACATGTAGATCTCTGCCACTACTGTATCCATTCTCTACTCCATCTTGCACAGTGTGTGGAGAATATTGGGCCTTGCTTCACCTTTTGGGAGTTTCCTATAGAGCAGATGTGCAGGGAGCTAGGAAGACAAGTCAAGTTGCAGGTACTACCATATCCCAATCTCATCAAGAGTATTACCTTCAAGTACATCATGGATGTGATGAGTTGGCACATGAAGGGCAGCCAGAAAGAGTTGGAAAACACTGAGGACAAATGTGCACATGGAGACACCTATGCCTATGGCATTAAGAAGCTAAGCAGCCCCAATGCGTGGGTAATCAGTTAAGTAATGCAAAGTTAGGTTGGGTGCAACAAGCAACTAACTTTTATCAGGAAACTCCACCAAGATATGCTGGATTTCTTGTGGTCATAAGCCAACTTCTACATCATTCAATACAGAATTCACACAAACAAAAGCCAGAGCGCACCTATAAGGGGGACTAGAATCCAGCAGGGAGGAGGAATATATTGGCTAAATACCAAGAAGTTCTTTGCCAATATTCAGGAGGTATTCAGGGCAGAAGTGGCAATAACCAAGCATATGTTTGCAAGATGTATATGCTACCAGCAGTACAAGGTATATGGCAACTTTGCAAGTTTCACACTAAAAAGCAGTAAAGTTGAGGTGATAGAAGTATGTCAATTGCGGCAGGTGTGCGCGTTTGTAGAGGTTAGTAAGCAGGAGGCCATAGTTTTTTTTGATTCAAACTATATGTGGAATACCCAAGGTAGTAGTGGGTAAGCAAATAAAGAAAGGTGATTCTACAGTGGAATATATGAATTGCACAAGGGGATGTAGAAAAGTGAAATACCATTGAGTAAATTGGTACGGTGGCATTATATATAACCAGCGGCAGGCTGTCATACTGCCGTGAAAAAAGCCATCAGAGTCCCGCTGTAAGGCCGTCAAAATACCATCAGGTTTCTTGCCATATAAGGCAATTGGAAGTCCTGGCCCACTGGATCCACTTAAAATAGTAGTAGAGCACTGAAAGACCACAACAATAACATGCAAATATTGTCACAGCACCAATCAAAAATTGTCAAGTTTTATCCCTTTATTTGGCTGAAAAATTTGCAAAACACCGTCATGATCTTGTTATAAGATTGTCAGGAGGGTCACTAATTCCAAGCTGCTGTTATTATAATGGTCTCTGAACAGGATCTTGACGGATGATCTGGATCTGATCCACCCGCAAGACCATAGGGGGTGCATTGGCGGATAGGATATTTTCAATGGCCAAGGGAAATCAGGAAATAGATCCAAAGCAGGATAAGCAAATAATGAGAGAAGAGCAATCAATATGCCAGGTAGAGAAAGTAGTATTGTTGCAGCAAAGTAGGAACCCATGTAGCTTAATGTTACAGCCAAGAGTTGAGCCGGTTCCCAATTTAGTAGCAGCGGAGAACTGCATAGTCTTTCAAACACAACAACAGTGTCAAAAGATAGGGCCCACAGAAAAACCTATCACAGCATGGGATCCGTGAAGCTGTTGGGTGCAATGATGAAGAGTGGGCTAATATTCAAAAGGCTGTAAGAAGTCTAGCATGCCTTCACCTTGAGGCCATGATACCATGGGACCATCAGGAACACAAGGCCAAGCAGAATGCACTTGACTTGTTCCATGAGCATTATGCAGGTCTCAAACAAGCAAACAAACTTTGGGCCAGTATTGGTATGCTTAGAAAGTATCTAAAGAATAGCAGAAACTATCAAAGGCAGGAGTACATGAGTGCAATGGCTAAGAACTAGCAGTCTCCTCAAGAGCACATTAGAAGCCAAACCAAAAGCTCTAAACAAGCATCAAAGGTAGCTGGTAGAGTGTCAACAAGGGACAAGCAGGCAGACACAGATGCACCAGCACAACATTTATCAAGGAAAAAGAGTAGTCCACTCAAGGAACACGGAGTCAAAGTAGCAGTCAAGGATCTGACAGTGATAAAAACCAACAGCTACCTCAGGAACCCATCACAACTAGGGCTGGGAGCTCAAAACAAGTAGAAAAGAGATGTCAGGTTCCAGGAGAGTGCCAGCAAGGAACAAGCATGGCAATCAGATGCATCAGAGCAGCATTTATCAAGGAGAAAGCATAGTTCAATACAAGAAGCACTCAGACAAAGTAGCAGTGGATGACCTGTTCGTCATAAAGGAGAAGGTAAAGGGAAAAAAGTCTACCCAATCTAGAGACAGGCAAATGTGAGAAAAAGCTGCAGTTCTTGTCAAATAACTCTGTAACCCCAGAACAGACTGAATATCATCATAACCAAGAAGAATTACTAACCAGAAAACAGCTGATCTTTCAGGAGTTGGAAGCACAGCCAGTTGAGCACAATCTAGTGAGGTAGATGGGTTTACAGAGAAAGGCAATTTGTCTACCACCGCCTCCATGTCCTCCATTACTGACAGAGTGGAGATTATACCAAGAGACAAAGTAAAAATGTCAAGAACTCATGGGACTATCACAATGCCTTCAGTGGAGTTTTGGAGCATTAATAGGCACACCAAGAAGCTGCAGCACTTCTTCAACAGCAGTGTTCAAGAAAATGCACTTGGATAGAGCAAAGATTTATTGCAATGGCTGGCAGATATGGTGCTAGACCTTGCACTGCCAGCTGAGGACCAGCACATATGGGAACCAGTAAATCAACAGTGATATAAAGCCATAGGGTTCCCACCAAAGTCATTGACTGTGGGGTTAGGCTTAGTGTTTGTGCAGGAAACAGGGACTTGCATAGGTCAATACAATTAGCAACTGAGGCACAACTGAAGTTTTGATGTGAATAAATCATATAAGTGTGAAACAGAGGCAATAGCAATCAACAAACACAAATGTAGGAGGTGACTGAGTTTCTTGGATCAGGAAGTGAGATAATTGGGAGAGAACTAATCAAAGCCACATATGTGCTGATGTGATGAAAAATTTTGACTAAGGTTTCTGTGGAATTTGAGGTACAGTTGTTTTTGACAGTCTTTGCATGGTGTTCTGACAGGATCAAAACATCTTAGTCACATGACTTTAAACTTGTGTAGCCTTTTGGCATGATCATCATAATTATTTCTTATAGGAATGTAGATCTCTGCTGCTACTGTATCCATTACCTACTCCATCTTGCCCAGTGCATGCATAATATTGGGCCTTGCTTCACCTTTTGGAAGCATCCTATGGAGTGTTTGTGAGGGGAAATAGGAAGACAGTTCAATTTGCAGGTACTTCCATAGCCCAATCTCATCAAGAATATAAAACCTTCAAGACCATCATGGATGTGATGAGTTGGCACATGGTAGATAGCCAGGGCTAGTTGGAAGATAATGCAGACAGATGTGCACATGGAAATACCTATACCTTTGGCATTAAAAAATTGGACAGCCCCAATATGTAGGTAATCAGTTGAGTTATGCATGGCTGGGTTTGAGACAACAAGGAAATAGTGTCTATTAGGACAACTTTACCAAAGTATGCTGGGCTTGTCTTAGTCACAAGCCAATAACTACACCATTCCATACAGAACTCACACAAACAAGAGCCAGAGCACACCAATAAGGAGAACTAAAATCCAGCAGGGACAAGGAGCACATTGGCTTAGTACCAAGAGGTTCTTTGCAGATATGCAGGAGGTGTTCATGGCAAAAAGGGTGGCAAATCAGCATATATTTATAAGATGCATATGTCAGCAGCAATACAAGGTATGTGGCAACCTAGCAAGTATCACACTCAAAAGCCAGAAAGTGGAGGTGATAAAAGTATGTCAATTGCAGCAGGTGTGCCTGTATGTAGTGGTTAGTATGCAGGATGCCATGGCATTTTGCTTTTCATTATAAGTAGTATATCCAAGGTAGTTGTTGGCAAGCAAATAAAGTGGAAGTTTATAAAGTGGAATTATGAATGGCACATGAGGTGGCAGAAAAGAAAATACCATTGCATAAAATGGTATAGGGGCATTATAAAGATCTAGTTCTAAGCTGCTATAATGCTGTGGCAATGCCAGCAGATGTCTATAATTAGGCTATCCAAACACTGTCAAGTTTCTTGCTGTATAAGGCAATTGCATGTGTTGGCCACCTAGATCTGCTCAAATAGATGTGGAGCATATTTAGACTATCAGAATGCCATGCAATTCTTCTCGAACACTGTATAAGCACTGCTAAGTTTTTGGCTTTATTTGGCAGTAAATTTGGCAAAATGCTGTTATAATCCTGCAGTAATAATAAGCAGCAAATCAATAATGGCTAGCTGTCAACTTCATGACAGCCCCATTGTGGGTTCCTGATGATTGTTCTGAGTAAGATCCACCCTGGAGGCTAATTATTTCTCATAGGGATGTGGAGAGCAATAGACTTGTTCCATCGTACCGTGCCAGGGCACGCAGCGCGATCCGCGGTTGCAAAGAATGATTGGGCGCAATATTATAGCTACCAGAAGACAGGATTGTTCATGGACGATTTTGCACTATGCGGGACGATCTCGCACACTATGGCACAATCTGACACAATGAGGTTGGCGCGGATGATCGCGCCAACTCGTAATGCTTGCATCATGTGCGCGATTGGATACCGCTATAATGGCAGGTAAAATCCGGTATTTGGATATGTTTCTTTAATGTAAATGGAAATAAATGTGTATCACACTTTAACTACACTGATACTTACCATTTTGGTTACCCTCACTCCAATTGGACGGTATCACAGTGGTTAATTGGTCCAAAAGTATCCTGAAGCTGGCAGCCCCCAATTGGCTCATTGACTACTGAAAAAGCTACCTGATTTGCCATCAAATATCCCATTTTGCCCATTGAGCAAGTAAATCCCTGATCCTAGTGATTGGGCAAGGTGTCATAGCTAGCACGCAAGCAATTGTGTAGGTGCGAAACAGATCCAATAGCTGCACTGGTATTACAGATGACGTATATATATGCAGGGTGTTTATTTATAGGGGCTCTGTCTCAAATGTGAGACAACCTTGATATTACTTATATCAAAAATTTGATGATCACTGATTTGCGATGGCTCGATTTGGATCGCAAAAAAAAAGGGTTGTCGGGATCATTACAAATGTGAGCGATTCAAAGCAATTGCATCATCTTCTCCTGGGTTTTTTTCTCACAGGGATTACTACTAAAGCATTTGGAAGTGACTCACTTTGCAAACCTATACTACTTCCTGGCTGACTATCATCTTGGCTACTTGTGTATTTGTAGTCAATATTTTGCCTCCTAGTTGATGAGTGCAATGCTGCAGCTTGGCCGCGCTGAATTGCTCCGACTGAACCAACTGAACCGGCCTGTAGTGCCACGCACTGACGCGTTCTTTTACTTGCCAAGGGCTCCAGTGGTTGAGTCACTTCATGTTGGTCATCATCAGTCAGCTCACCAGAAGTAACTCGCTGATGGTCAGGCGAAACGGCACGCGCAGGCACGCCTTGACGCGTTGAGATGGCCCTTGGCTGAGTTCAATGTGATGCCGCATGTTGACGCGACTTGGTCCGCTCCAATGGACTTGTGTCTAAATGAGCAGTTTGGCGAGTTCTGGTAGTTTTGCTCTGAAGCGCGCGCGTTGACCCGACGCGTGTTGACTCAACGCGGGGCGTTCTGGTAAAGGGTGTTGGCGTGGTCTGGACTGACGTGCGCCGGCGCGCTGTGGTTGCAAGAGATGGTAGGGAATCCAGCGAGGCATGCTGGCGCAATCTGGACGATGTTGCTTGCGGTCTGTATTCTTCCTCCTGAAGCTCCCCATCTGATTCCTCAAGGTATTCACTTACCCTCTGTCTGATACTTTGGAGCTGTTGCCTGGATGAGTCCTGTGTATATTGCTCTTGGAAGCCACTTAGCTCTACTAATATATCACATAGTACATTAGTCATTTGAGGCAAAAACTCATTCAAAATCTCTTTGGTTCCCAAAGTTGAGGCACGAACGGACGCGTCCGGCCCCTACTGTGCAAATTGCGCGCAAAACCGTTCCCGCGCGGCTTCCTTGTCAAATCCCCTCACTCTCAGCTCATTCTTGATTTCAATACTTGTCTTGTTATATATCTTTTTACATACATTGGCTGGCATCTTGATGTAGAACTCATGCCACAGCTTTCTACTCAAATTCTTCCATCTTTGTTGACTCTCTGAGGTATCTAGTTCTGCTAGATTAATCAGTAGTGCCCAAATATCTGTATGAAGGCTCATCATAGACACTTGGGCCATACTAAAATCATTTGGTGAGAACTCGAACGGATCCGACATTGACTTTTCCGGTCCGGACCGCGCTTGTGGCTGGGGGATGGGTTTTGTCTGGGTTGTACTAAAGATGAGTTGAGGCTTGGTATGGGGACCATAGCAACGGATTTGGATACTTATACAGCAGTATATTGGCATCAACCTGGTCTTATATGAAATATATATGAAAACTAAAGTGATAGTTGAATTTTCCATATATTATGCATGATGCATCTCGGATCGCGTTGACACGGATCAGATCACATCAATCGCAGATTTCCTATTTGATTATAGACCTATGATTAAAGCATCAATAAAAGTACCAAGGCATTGTTTGCGGATGATTTTTGCAACATAATGATGGGATACATGGCAATTGATGGAGATTTAACCATAATGTGTTAAAAATCAGATAAATAACGCAGATGGCGCCAAATCAATTCAAACCGCCTCCATACGATCATCCATCAATTTTAATATGACTTACTCATCTGAATGGTCTTTTCTCATCAATCTCATCACTACCACTGGATTTCCTTTTGACACACTGGAGGAGATCTATTCCAAGTACTGTAGACCATCAACCCCAATCTACTCAAGGAGATCCCTTGTTAAGCTTCTCTGCTATTACAAGAACTATTGCCCTACAAGGTTTCATCCCACCGTCCATGGCAACAAAAGTCCTAGAAGCTTTCATTCCCAGCTGACAGCAATGGAGAACCACCTTGCAGAGGGTATGAATGACTTGGAGCAAGCTTGGAATACTAGGTTCAGTAGCTCCAATAGACTTCCATATCCCAGAGTGTTCAGCAACAGGTTCCATATCAGGAGTATTTTGGATACCTTCCCAGTGAGGATTGGCAGACCTTCTAGAGGGCAGAGGCACTTTTATTCTGGCAAGTACAAGGCACACTGTGTGAAGTTTCAAGCACTGTCTGACATTGAGGGTAACATCATCTGGTTTAGTGGGCCATTTGCTGGAAGTAGGCATGACAAAGCACTCTGGGTAGAGAATCATCCTGAACTCAGTAGAGGGGAGAAATGTATGGCAGACTTGGCCTATATAGGAGAGGATTGTCAGAGATTAGGATGTATTACAGCTTATAGGAAGCCAAGGAATGGTGTGCTTAGCAGGAAGCAGAAGCTCTACAATGAGATATTTAATCATTTCAGAGTAAGGGTAGAGCACACATTTGGATATCTGAAGAGATTCAGCATATTGGCAGGTAAATACAGAGGAAAGTCATATATAGGTGAAAACAGCAGAATAGGTAAAATAGTCAAGATACTTATTAATGCACAGTATGCTCATACAAGAAGACATCCACTGAGAGAAATGTGTCTGGAGCATTATGCAGAGTAAATAAAGCAAGGAAAGCACTATTCTGAGCAACATAAGTAAGATTGAGTAAAATTACCAGTAACTGTATCATACCACTGGCATCATGGTAGAAATTATAGTGCCAGATAGTGCCGTAGAGTGCCAGATCAATCCAGCACTATAAACTGGCTGGCACTATGTGGCACTATCCAACGGAGCAAGTCTAATATGTTCCTCAGGTAAAGCAAGCTGCATCTTTTTGCAGAGAAAGAACTTAAGTTGCCCATTGTTGCGGACCACAATTGAGCAATTTTCCAATGCAACAGCAGAGGAGTACAGCACATTTCTTGAAGCATAACTACAGTGACAAAAAATAAAGCTCACGGTGAAGTCTATGACAGCATTGAAGTATGAAGCCCCAGTATTCACAAAGCTTAAAAAGCAAAAATAATTTAAGACGCGTAAGGCTACAGAGTACAATGAACAAGTGTGGGCAAGAATTCAAGAGGCCACCAGGAGTTTGGCATGCCATCATCAAAAGACTGGCACACCATGGTACCATCAGGAACTCAAGGCCAAGCTGAATGTGCTTGACCTATACTATGATCATTATCCTGGAGTCAAACAAGTATACAGATCTTGGGCCATCATTGGTAGACTAAGAATGTATTTTAAGAATAGTCAAAGCTATCCAATATGGAAGAGCAAGAGTGCCAGAGTTAAATGCCTGTAGCCTCAAGAGCCTATTATGAGCAGGGATGAGAGCTCAGAAACAGTAGTAAAGAAATGCCAGGTTAACAAAAGAGTGCCTGTAAACAATGAGTAGCCAGCTGATCTACAATGCAGTGGAGTAATAACCGCCACACCAAGAGGCTGAAGTACTTCTTTGAGAGCAGTGTGGAAGACAATGCACCTGAATACTACAAGGATTTAGTGCAATAAATGACAGGTGAGGGTCAAGACCTTGCAGTTGTGGCAACAACTTGGGAGTATGCAAACAAGGAGCAATTGAAGGGATAAAGCTGTAGTGTCCTCACTAAAATCTAGGGCAATGTGGGTCATTGCAGAGACAACTACTGAATGTTGAGTTTTAACAGAGCTACTCACTTAATGTGAGATTGGGCTTAATGCTGGTATTTGGCATTGAGATGTTATTGGGTCAGTGCAATAACCTATTGAGTGACAACTGGAGTTTCAAAGGAATTAAAGCAATTTATATGCAGGAGAAGTAAGCACACTAGTTAAGTTAGAAAGTAAGGAGTGTAAAGAAGAGGCAGTAGCTAATCAATTTATCAAAGTGTAGGAGATGATGGAATGTTCTGGATCAGAAGGTGTAAGCAATGGCAGAGAGCCAATCAAAAATATTGGGGATTGTTTTGATTAACAGCTACAACAAAGATTTTTGTTAAATCTCATGAGCAGCTTATACTAATGGCTTTCAACATTGCCATATCCGCCTCCATATTTCTTACTCAGTAAGCTTATATTCAGTGATATAAGAATACTGTCTAAACCAGGACTCTGAATTAACATGAGCAATAAGTCAACAGTGACTTCAGATTGGCTGGTATGTTACCTCAACCTGTGCTCTAAGCTTACAGGAGTATTACTACACTCCCCCAAACTGGACCCCAGGTTGATAAGAGTGTTATCTCTGCCTTGACAGCAACATTACAAGAGTATTACCTCAACCTGGGCCTTAGGCTAACAGGAGTAACAATTAAACCTGTTTCTAGGTTACACAGAATACTGGAAACACTAGGGCCTAAGTAGAGCTAAAATACTACTTCAACCATAATTCCCAGTGAACAGGAGCAGACCAAAAGTTAACATTTATATTACCCTAGCCTGGACTCCAAGTTAACAAGACTATAGCCACAGCATTGACCACAGTTTAACATGCAGACTGCTTCAGCCTGAATACCAGATTTAAAAAAGTTCTGTTACTGCATGGACCACCAGTCTATATGTGTATTTCCAAAATGTGAGCCCCAGGTTTCCAGAGTTTTACCATGGCATAATTCTGTCAGCAAGTAAAATGCCATGACCAGGGCCCCAGGCTTACAGGGGTATTAGCTACACTTGGACCCAATGTTAACAAAAGTATTACACAATTTGGGCTCCAGGTCCACAAGAGTTAAACTTGTACCTAAGCCCCTGGTTAACAAGAGTATATACAATACCTCCACCTGTCCACCAGGCAAAAAAGTGTCCTTCTTCAAGCTGGACTCCAGGCAAACATGTCTAAGCCTATCACTTAAACCTGGACTCCAGCATAACAAGTCTAAGGCTACTATTTAGGTCTAAGCTCCATATTGACAAGTCTAAGTTTGATGCCTCAACATTGACTGCAGGTCAACAAGTCTAGTCTATTACTTAAATCAGGACTCTGTGCTAACAAGTCTAAGTTTAATACCTTGACCTGAGCTCCAGGTTAGCACATCTAAATCTATCACATAAGCTTGGACTCCAGGTTGAGAAGTTTATATGATGTGCATTGACATTTAAAACTTAGCCAATTTTACTCTATCAGAAAATCTAGTATCTAACAGATTTTCTCTAACCCAAACATAACTAATCCCTGTTTTGGTTTATCTTATCACTTCTCAGAACCCACTTTTAGCTGTCACACCTGATCCAGTTCCATGTGGTTATTACATCCTCTGCTGATCAACTAAGCCTTTGCAAACCTGAGCTCTATCAACTACTTAGCAATTGCCAAGATATCAGATGCCAATGATGCAATTTTCCTGTATCTTTTGTGCCTATCAGTGTCCAAACAAATTCCAATTAGTCCAGTCTCTTGGTGCTTACTAATTCAACTTGATCAGAAAAGTATAAATAAAGTTTACAGAACCTTCTGGTTTAGTGTGCCTCTCAACAGAACTTTAGATTGTGTCTCAGGAAAAATAAGAATTCAATAATCCTATTCTAATTTCTATCCCAGCCTAGCATATCCAGCACTCCCAAGAACACTAAACCTAGCCTGCCTAGTAAACCAACTTCATTGCCTTTACAGCCAACCCAGTTATATCCAAGACCAATATTAGACCAGAATCTTTCTGCTAATACTTCCACCACTCTCTGACAATTCAAAGATTCTGCACTTAATTGTCCCTTTGGTTCAGTCAAACCATGGAAGAGTTTTATTACATATTTCTCTTGAATTCAGTACCATATCTGATGCTTAAACCTGGACTGCCGGTCAAAGAGCCCAAGTCTATTAACTAATTCTTTACTATGGGTCACTAAGTCTAAGTCTATCACCACACCTGCACTCTAGTATAACAAATCTGAGTCTATTACCAAGCCTGGACTCCAGGTTAACCATCTGAGTCTATCACCTAAACCAGGACTGCAGCTCAACAAATCTATGTCTATTACCTAAGCCTGGACTACAGGTCAAAAAGTCCAAGTTAATCACCTCACCCTGGACTCCAGGCTAGCATGTGTAAGTCTATCAACTCAACCTGCACTGCAGGCTAAGAGTTTGAGTCTATCACCAAAACCTGGACTGCAGGTCAACAAGTCCCAGTCAATGACCTAAACCTGGACACCAGGCCAACAAGCCAAAGTTTATCACCTGCACCTGGACTCCAGGTTGACATGTTTGAGCCTTATTACCTCAACCTGGACTATGGGTCAACAAGTCAAAGTTTTTTACCACAACTTGAATTGCACAATATTAACAGCCCAAGCCTATTACATAAACCTAGACTGCAGGTCAATAAGTACAAGTAAATCACCTCAGCCTGGACTCCAGGTTAGCCTGTCAAAGTCTATCAACTCTACCTGCACTGCAGGCTAACAGGCTTGAGTCCATCACCTAAGCCTGGACTGCAGGACAATAACAGTACAAGTCAACTACCTAAAGCTGCACTGTAGGTCAACAGGCACAAGTCAATTACCTAGACCTGGACTCCAGGTTAACAAGCCAAAGTTTATCTCCTCCATGCAGACTCCAGGTTGACAAGTTTAAGTCTATCACCTCAACCTGGACTCCAGACTTACAGTTCCAAGCCTATCAACTAAGTCTGGCTGCTGGTCAGCAAGCCCCAGTCAATCACCTAAACCTGGGCTGCAGATTAATAAGACAAAGTTTATCACCTCCACCCAGACTCCAGATTGACACACTTAAGTCTATTACCTCAACCTGAGCTCCAGATTGACAGGTCTGAGCTTATCACCTAAACCAGGACTGCATGGCCACAACAGTCCAATTAAAATACCTAAACCTAGACTGCAGGTCAACAAGTCCAACCTAATCATCTCACTTGGAACTCCAGGTTAACAAGTGCAAGTCTATCAACTTGATCTGCACTGCAGGCTAAGGAGTTTGAGTCTATCACCAAATCCAGGACAGCATGACAACAAGTCTTTATTAAATAAACCTGGACTCCAGGTTAGCAAGTGTATTACCTAAACCCAGAGTCCAGGTTAGCAAGTATATTACCTAAACCTGGACTCCAGGTTACCAAATGTATGACCAACACCTGGACTTCAGGTCAACAAGTGTATGACCTAGACCTGGACTCCAGGTCAACAAGTGTTTGACCTGCACCTGGACTCCAGATTACCAAGTGTATCACCAAAACCTGGGTTCCAGGCTAACATGGTAAACACCAAAATATGAGCCCCAGATTAACTAATGTATAGCCCAAGCATGAGCTGCAGGTCTGCAAGTGTATCTCTAAAGCTTGGGCTTCACGTAAGCTAGTGTATTAGTTAGGCCTGTACTCCAGGTTAACAAGTGTACTACCTCCACCTTAGATCTAGGCTGACATATATTTTGCCTCAACCTGAAATCTAGGTTGACACATTTTTTGCCTCAACCTGATATCCAGGCTAACAAGTGTTTTGCATCAACCTGAATACCAGTGTGGTGGTGGTGTATATGTCCAAGGGGAGAAATACACCCAACACTTCTCAAGTGTTTTGTGTGTGGGGTATTCACTGGGAGCAATAACCTCTGGCAAAAGCTTGCTAGGAATACTTGGGTTCCGTCTCTAATCTAATGTCATGGGGAATAAAGCCACAAAGCTTGTCAAGGAAAAACTATTGAGCTACAATCCCCAACTTAGTTGGTGTCTTAACAAAAGTATGTGCTGGGTTCAGTGTCCTTTGACATGACAATGTATTAAGGCTTCCAAAGTCAAAACAACTGTAAACTCCACCAGCAGGGACTTGATAAGAATGCAGCTGTGGTCAATAGTTACAAAGACAGAAAAGTGTCTTTGCCTGTACAAGAACAAACTTAGGAAAAAAATCAAATATAATAAAAGATACCTAATATGAGTATTCCTCACAAGTAGTGCCTCCAAGGTCAGTTGGCTGTCAGCGCGGCTTCCTGGAAGTGTTCTGTGGTCTGGGGTTGGAAATTCAGGTAGCAGCAGGTAGCAGTGATCACACTAATCAACAAGTTGGTATATTGATAAAAGGGATGATGATCTATTGTTGAGGGATAGCCTCCCTTATATACTTTTCTCACTGTCTAAGTGATTACTAATCATGGTGTTCCAGAAGGTTCTGGATATCAATAGAAATCTTAATGACATCAGAATGAGCTTAGAATGTTTCAAGTATGTGCTGGAAGGTTCCAAGAGGCACAGCACATCAAACCAATCAGGAATCAGTATTATGAAACCTGTGTAACATAGGGATACCATATATGGTATGAAAGTAGTAGGGATGGTAACACGGATTGATCATGTGTTATGGGTACTGGTGTGGGTACTTGCCTAATATAGAAGCACTTATAGCTAGTAATCTTACATAAAGTGGGGGTTAACCTATGCAATAAGGTAAGCAGCTGTGATAGTTGGCTGGCTTATGGGATAGTACTGATCAAGTTAGACAAATGGGATCAAACTAAAATAAGGGTGGTAGAGAAATAGAGAAGTAGAAAATATAGGAATTATCACATCTGTCAGTGGGTGTCACTGTAACCCCACTACACCGGGAAAACATGTGGTTTGCATCAACCTAAATACCACAATAACAAGTATTTTACCCAACCCTGGACTCCAAATTAATAAGTGTACAATGTAATATAACACTCCAGGCTCACAAGTGTATGACCTGAACCTGGACTCCAGGTTAACAACTGTATGACCAACACCTCAACTCCAGGATAACTTGTGCATAGGTTAGCAAGTGTATTACCTAAACCCAGACTCCAGGTTAGCAAGTATATTACCTGAACCTGGACTCCAGGCTTACAACTGTATAACCAAAACCTGGACTCCAGGCCAACAAGTGTATGACCTACACCTCAACTCCAGGCCAAAAAGTGTATGACCTACACCTCAGCTCCAGGATAACATGCGTATAACTTACACCTGGACTCCAGATCTACAGGTGTATGACCTACACCTGGACTGCAGGCTCACAAGTGTATGACCTGAGCATGGACTACAGGTTAACAACTATATAACCAAAACCTAGACTCCAGGTTGACAAGTTTATGACCTACACCTGGACTCCAGGATAACATGTGTATAACCTACACCTGGACTCCAGGTGAACAAGTGTATGACCTAAACCTTGACTGCAGGTCAACAAGTGTATGACCTACACCTGGACTGCAGGCTCACAAGCGTATGACCTGAACCTGGACTTCAGGTTAACAAGTGTATGACCAAAGCCTGGACTGCAAGTCAACAAGTGTATGACTAACACCTGGACTCCAGGTCAACAAGTGTATGAATAACACCTGGACTCCAGGTCAACAAGTGTATGACTAACACCTGGACTCCAGGTCAACAAGTATATGACTAACACCTGGACTCCAGGTCAACAAGTGTATGAATAACACCTGGACTCCAGGTTAACAAGTGTATGACTAATACCTGGACTCCAGGTTAACAAGTGTATGACTAACACCTGGACTCCAGGTCAACAAGTGTATGAACTACACCTGGACTCTAGGTTAACAAGTGTATGACCTAGACCTGGACTGCAGGCTCACAAGTGTATGACCTGAACCTGGACTTCAGGCTGACAAGTGTATGCCTAACACCTGGACTCCAGGTCAACAAGTGTATGAATAACACCTGGACTACAGGTCAACAAGTTTGTAGACTTGTTCTGTTGGATAGTGCCACTTAGTGCCAGCCTGTTTATGGTGCCGGATCAATCTGGCACTCTACAGCATTATCTGGCACTATAATTTCTACCATGATGCCAGTGGTATGATACAGTTACTGGTAATTTTACTCAATCTTACTTATGTTGCTCAGAATAGTGCTTTCCTTGCTTTATTTACTCTTCATAATGCTCCAGACACATTTCTCTCAGTGGATGTCTTCTTGTATGAACAAACTGTGCATTAATGAGTATTTTAATTATTTTACCTATTCTGCTGTTTTCTCCTATATATGACTTTCCTCTGTATTTACCTGCCAATATGCTGAATCTCTTCAGATATCCAAATGTGTGCTCTACCCTTACTCTGAAATGATTAAATATCTCATTGTAGAGCTTCTGCTTCCTGCTAAGCACACCATTCCTTGGCTTCCTATAAGCTGTAATACATCCTAATCTCTGACAATCCTCTCCTATATAGGCTAAGTCTGCCATACATTTCTCCCCTCTACTGAATTCAGGATGATTCTCTACCCAGAGTGCTTTGTCATGCCTACTTCCAGCAAATGGCCCACTAAACCAGATGATGTTACCCTCAATGTCAGACAGTGCTTGAAACTTCACACAGTGTGCCTTGTACTTGCCAGAATAAAAGTGCCTCTACCCTCTAGAAGGTCTGCCAATCCTCACTGGGAAGGTATCCAAAATACTCCTGATATGGAACCTGTTGCTGAACACCCTGGGATATGGAAGTCTATTGGAGCTACTGAACCTAGTATTCCAAGCTTGCTCCAAGTCATTCATACCCTCTGCAAGGTGGTTCTCCATTGCTGTCAGCTGGGAATGAAAGCTTCTAGGACTTTTGTTGCCATGGACGGTGGGATGAAACCTTGTAGGGCAATAGTTCTTGTAATAGCAGGGAAGCTTAACAAGGGATCTCCTTGAGTAGATTGGGGTTGATGGTCCACAGTACTTGGAATAGATCTCCTCCAGTGTGTCAAAAGGAAATCCAGTGGTAGTGATGGGATTGATGAGAAAAGACCATTCAGATGAGTAAGTCATATTAAAATTGATGGATGATTGTATGGAGGTGGTTAGAATTGATTTGGCATGATCTGTGTTATTTATCTGATTTTTAATACATTATGGTTAAATCTCCATCAATTGCCATGTATCCCATCATTATGTTGCAAAAATCATCCGCAAACAATGCCTTGGTACTTTTATTGATGCTTTTATCATAGGTCTATAATCAAATCAGAAATCTGCAATTGATGTGATCTGATCCGTGTCAACGTGATCCAAGATGCATCATGCATAATATATGGAGAATTCAACAATCACATTAGTTTTCATATATACTTCATATAAGACCAGGTTGATGCCAATATACTGCCGTATAGGTATCCAAATCTGTTGCTATGGTCCCCATACCAAGCCTCAACTCATCTTTAGTACAACCCAGACAAAACCCATCCCCCAGCTCACAGGCGTGGTCCGGACCGGAGAAGTCAATGTTGGATCCGTTTGAGTTCTTGCCAAATGATTTTAGTATGGCCCAAGTGTCTATGATGAGCCTTCATACAGATATTTGGGCACTACTGATTAATCTAGCAGAACTAGATACCTCAAAAGTTGACAAAGATGGAAGAATTTGAGTAGAAAGCTGTGGCATGAGTTCTACATCAAGATACCAGCCTATGTATGTAAAAAGATATATAACAAGACAAGTATTGAAATCAAGAATGAGCTGAGAGTGAGGGGATTTAACAAAGAAGCCGTGCGGGAACAATTTTGCGTGCAATTTGCACAGTACAGGCCGGACACGTCCGTTTGTGCCTCAACTTTGGGAACCAAAGAGATTTTGAATGAGTTTTTGCCTCAAATGACTAATGTACTATGTGATATATTAGTAGAGCTAAGTGGCTTCCAAGAGCAATATACACAGGAGTCATCCAGGCAGCAGCTCCAAAGTATCAGACAGAGGGTAAGTGAATACCTTGAGGAATCAAATGGTGAGCTTCAGGAGAAAGAATACAGACCGCAAGCAACATTGTCCAGATTGCGCCAGCACGCCTTGCTGGATTCCCTACCATCTCTTACAACCACAGCACGCCGGTGCACGTCAGTCCAGACCACGCCAACACCCTTTACCAGAACGCCCTGTGTCAAGTCAATGCACGCGCTTCAGAGCAAAACTACAAGAACTTGCCAAACTGCTCATTAGACACAAGTCCATTGGAGCGGACCAAGTCGCGTCAACATGCGGCATCACATCAAACTCAGCCAAGGGCCATCTCAACGCGTCAAGGTGTGCCTGTGCGTGCCGTTTTGCCTGACCATCAGCGACTTACTTCTGGTGAACTGACTGATGATGACCAACATGCAGTGCCTCAACCACCAGAGCCCTTGGTAAGTAAAAGAACGCATCAGCGTGTGGCACTATAGGCCGATTCAGTTGGTTCAGTTGGAGCAATTCAGCACAACCAAGCTGCAGCATTGCACTCATCAACTAGGAGGCAAAATACTGCCTACAAATACACAAGTAGCCAAGATGATAGTCAGCCAGGAAGTAGTATAGGTGTGCAAAGTGAGTCACTACCAAATGCTTCAGTAGTAATCCCTGTGAGAAAAAAACCCAGGAGAAGATGATGCAATTGCTTTGAATTGCTTACATTTGTAATGATCCCAACAACCCTTTTTTTTTGCAATCCAAATCAAGCCATCGCAAATCAGTGATCATCAAATTTTTGATATAAGTAATATCAAGGTTGTCTCACATTTGAGACAGAACCCCTATAAATAAACACCCTGCATATATATACGTCATCTGTAATACCAGTGCAGCTATTGGATCTGTTTTGCACCTACACAATCGCTTGCGTGCTAGCTATGACACCTTGTCCAATCACTAGGATCAGGGATTTACTTGCTCAATGGGCAAAATGGGATATTTGATGGCAAATCAGGTAGCTTTTTCAGTAGTCAATGAGCCAATTGGGGGCTGCCAGCTTCAGGATACTTTTGGACCAATTAACCACTGAGATACTGTCCAATTGGAGTGAGGGTAACCAAAATGGTAAGTATCAGTGTAGTTTATAGTGTGATACACATTTATTTCCATTCACATTAAAGAAACATATCCAAATACCAGATTTTACCTGCCATTATAGCGGTATCCAATTGCGCATGTGATGCAAACATTACAAGTGGGCGCAATCATCCGTGCCAACCTCATTGTGTCAGATTGTGCCATAGTGTGCGAGATTGTCCCGCATAGTGCAAAATTGTCCAAGAGCAATCCTGCCTTCTGGTGGCTATAATATTGCGCCCAATTGTTCTTTACAACCACAGATTGCGCCATGTGCCCTGGCACAGTACAATGGAACAAGTCTTATGACTAACACCTGGACTCCAGGTTAACAAGTGTATGACCTAGACCTGGACTCTAGGTTAACAAGTGTATGACCAAAGCCTGGACTGCAAGTCAACAAGTGTATGACTAACACCTGGACTCCAGGTTAACAAGTGTAGGACCAAGACCTGGACTGCAGGCTCACCAGTGTATGACCTGAACCTGGACTTCAGGTTGACAAGTGTATGACCAAAGCCTGGACTGCAAGTCAACAAGTGTATGACTAACACCTGGATGCCAGTTTGACAAGTGTATGACCTACACCTGGACTCCAGGTTAACAAGTGTAGGACCTAGACCTGGACTGCAGGCTCACATGTGTATGACCTGAATCTGGACTTCAGGTTGACAAATGTATGACCTAAATCTGGACTTCAGGTTGACAAATGTATGACCTAAACCTGGACTTCAGGTTGACAAATGTATGACCTAAACCTGGACTGCCAGTCAACAAGTGTATGACTAATACCTGGCCTTCTGGGTCAAAGCAAAGGTAGTATAGCGGCTAGTATTGTGTCCAAATTGTGGTCAAACCCTTGCCAAGTAAGTTATATTGGAGTAAGTACTAGACTTGTTCTGTTGGAAAGTGCCACATTGAGCCACAAGTGCCAAGTAGTGCCACTGTGTGCCAGGGAGCCCAAGTTGCCCTATACTTGGCCGCAGAGTGTGAAACACAGTTCTTCATCTTCATGTAAAGCAGCCCCTGTGTTTCATTCACTGTGCTGGTGAAAATCCATTTTTTGACCTTTTTTTTGGGATCAACATTGTGCATGATGTGTAAGAGCACAGAAGGACAGAAGATATGCATCTGGTACATAATACCCATGGCACTGTGAATGTAGCTTCACAGGCTTGCAAGGTTCCAGGTTTAAGGGAAAATCTTGTTGACCCAAAATTGAGGCTGAGGTGGTACACCTGTATACCTGCAACCCTGGGTAAAGTTGTACTATTGTTAACATGCAGTCCAGGTTAACCTTATCCTCTGGTTAGCCTGGAGTTCAGGTGAATGTAATAGAATCTTTGACCTGGAGTACAGGTGGAGGTGATAGAATCCCTAATTGATTGTACCAAATTCTGGAGCAGGGTTATTTACTTCTAGTTCAGGTTGAAGAAAATAATTTGTTTAGTGGGAATTCTGCTTGAGAATATACACTTGTCAGCCAGAATGCCAGGATATGGTAATACATTGGATAAACTGCACTCCAGGCTGATGTAATACACTTGTTTGCTTGGAGTCCAGGTGGAGGTAATAGAATCTGTAAACAGAAGTCAAGATTGAGGTAATACTTGTGCTAACCTGTAGTGAAGGTCAAGAAAATGCACTTGTTAGCCTAGAGTCTAGGTAGAGTCCTCACTCTGGTCAGCCTGAAATCTATTAATATGTGGTACTATTGTTAACCTGGGGTCTTGTTCTTTATAGGCATTTAAAAATTGGCTTAACAGTGGTAATTTGTTTATATCCCTAACATTGATTATGTTGACTGTCTACTCCAACTGAATATGAAGTATTTGAGCATATTACTAGTCTTACAAATATGCAACTGCCATTCAAATAAGGATAAAGATAGTCTGACCTCTTCAAAAACACCAGGTCCTCTTGATCCTTGATCAAGCTAAGGCTGGCTTCCATTGAGGTATCTACCAGTTTTAATATTTCATTTGCAACTATGTTAGTAAATCTTGAATGCACTTAGACTTCCTCAAAGTAGGAATATGGGTAAAACTATGTATACAAATCTGTATTCCCACAAAGCTACTATGTTATTTAATTTTGACATTTCAAACTAAGCTCATTGGGTGATTTGGTTATCCTAAGAGTCTTCTTCTCAATTGAGGCTATGATGAGGTAGTTAAAGTACATGGTCTAGAGTACTGGACTGAAACTATTATACTCATAATACATACCATACTCTGATGTGCCTTTTTGCAAATCCAAAGATTTCTGAAATGAATCTATCTTACTTGCAAGCTCTTAGAGATTGCTGGAATTCATAAAATGATTTTTGAGGCCTGCATACCAGATGGAGTTATCTTGCTCTACAATCCTGTGTGGCTAGTGGACTTGTTACATCATTCCAGCTGATCATGGTGCCCAATAGTGCCATAGCAAGCCAGACGGTGCCTGATCATGCTACAGAGTGCCAGATGGTGCCATATAGTGCCAATTTAGCATCAAAATTGACATGCATATGACCCTAAATATCAAATTAATAACAAAATATACAGCACTTTTTGGCACTATGATCAATGGCACAATGGAACAAGTCTAGTATGTATTGCCATCCTCATCAAGTTTTGCATAACAAAATGCAGCTTTTAGGGCCATCTGGTATGTGAAAACTGATAATTAGTCACAAGAGCCTTGACTAGTATTGAAGAGTTAACATGGCTAATGGGATGAGTATTTCTATGCAGTATGGTTGCTTTGTATGCCTATGTGCATTTTATTGATTTGGCTTGAGTGCAGACTTCACTGAGTCCAAAGCTTGACCCACTGTAAAAGACTCATACTCATTGGTCTTTTTAGTTCACCAAAGATTTATTGCAGGGCATTCCAAGACTCTTTTTGCTGCCTAAGGTTCAACAACTTGGATTGCATTGGCATAAATACATATGTGTCCTCATCAGTAAAGTAGCTTGAGCTGTTTCTGACCTAGTTAAATGCTCAAAGACACTGATCTGATCACTTCCAGGATACTATTGTACACTAACTGTGACTGTACAATGGTGGCAAAGACCACCCAAGTGAGAATTTTACTCATTTGCTGTGAATTAGTGCCATCAATTGGTGGCAATGAGAAAGCATTTTACATTTGTCAGAAGTGATATATGGGTGAGAAATTGTAGCTTTCATTGTGTTGTGCATCAACATATAAAACTTTGCCAATTTATCCGTTTGAAAATCTTGTACCCTAACTGATTTTCCCTAACCCAAAGATAACAAATCCCAGTTACAGTTTAACTTATCCCACCTCAGAGTCTATTTTTAGCTGTCACACCTGATCAATTTACATGTGGTCATTACGTCCTCAACTGATCAGCTAAGGCTTTCCAAGTGATTAGTCATCTGAGATCTAATCAACCACTGAGCAGTTGCCAAGACATCAGCTGATTGATGATGCAATTTTCATTTATCTTATGCACTTGGACAGCACATTCCTGAGCATAATTAGAATCTGACTCTTGATGTCATCTGACCTATAGGCCATACTTGCACTTCAGTGACCACAACAGATGAATTTACACTGTGTAGAACATGTTATGAGGAACTCTGGGGAGTACCTTAGCATTAGCTGTGTAAAAAAATACTATGAGACTTTCCACAGTTGTTATGAGTCCATTTTAGGTCTAAAATAGAATAGCAGCACAAAATATTGTGCTGAAACTTCTTTTACTAATAAGCACTACTGTATAGCAAGGATCTGTTGAGGAATCTGAAGATAATTGTTTGTCATAAACATTTGTCTTAGTATATCTATTATGGACCTGTTATCTTATTTCACCATATCATTATGCTGAAAAGAATATAGGGCAGTGTTTTATGCTTAATATCATGAGTTTTGCAGATGTAACCCAAATATTTGAGGTGTATTTTCTTCCATTTTGTGAGTTCATTTTTGTTGTGTTTCACCTATTTGCTTCTTTTTTGATAGCTTAAGCTATGTGGGGCTCCAAAGTGCTTGGGTATCAGGTTGTTCACATATAATCAATTAATTTTTTATCATTTTGCTCAAATACTCAAAATTGAGAGGCTCTAATCTCCTGTGCTGCAGCATTGGTGTATCATGATTTAGGTGACTAGTGTATGCTTCCAGATAAGACTGGATATAAGTTTACCCTCATAAACTCTGATCCTCAATACACCAAGCAATATTGTTCCTGTTTTCATCACCCTTTATGCATTAACTATAATTGATAATGAAACTCTGCCTTATACCAAGACTTATAACATTGGTATCAGTGATAACCAGAAACCTCCCTCCTGAAGAAAGAAGAAACTACCCTCAAGATGTTGGACAATCAAGAATGGAAGAATGCCATGCAGCAAATCCTGGCCCAACAGCAACAGTTACTCCAGATCCTCAGCCAACAGCAACAAGGAATGACTACTATGGCTCAGAGCCAGCAAAGCCCTCTCAAGAGCAACTTTAGTGTGAAGGTCAACCGGTACCATGGCAGAGTCAATGAAAACCTGGGAACTTGGCTCTTTCAGATTGAAGAAGCTTTTAAAGCTAAAGGAATTGCTCCAGAGAGCAAGTTGCATTATGCAGCTTCTTACCTGGCAGATGCAGCTTTACAGTGGTACCACAACACAATCAGGTCAGCCACTATGATGGGATGCTCTACAATCTCTACCTGGCATGAGTTTGTGTAGGAAATTCAGGATGCTTTTGAACCTCCACACCAGCAGACACTACTAAGAAGGAAGTTAAAGACACTCAGACAGAAAGGAATGGTACAAGAATACATCTATGAGTACAGATGTCTACTTGGACAAATTGAATGAATGGACCCCTTGGATCAAGTTGAATACTTTATTGATGGGTTGAAAGAAAGAACTCGCAAGGAAGTGAATTACCAAAGACCTCAGACTATTGAAGAAGCCATCAAGATTGCCATTGACTATGACTCAGCTATGTTTGGAGTTGGGAAGCCTACAGTGACTAATCAGAAAGGCTACAATCATTATGAAAAAAGACAGTCAGAAGCAGTACCAATGGAAATAGTTGCTATGCAGAGGAAACCTACCCCAGAAGAATGTAAGAAGAAAGGACTTTGCTTCAATTGCCACCAGCAAGGACATATTGCAAAGTACTGCCCTCAGAGAAGAAATGGACACCAGCCAACAAGAACCTTCAACCATACTGAGTCCCATGAACACAGTAATGTAGAAGATGAGCTTAAAGAAGACTTGGAACTCACCTTCAATATGACAGAAGAGTACTTGTCCCAAATGATTTCAAACTCAGGGAAGTTATTGTACTTAAATGGAGTAATCAATGGAGTGCCTGCCAAGATCATGATTTACTCAGGAGCACCGCATGAGTACATATCAGAGCAATCTGCCTTGAAAGCTGGAATCAATTTGGAACCTACCAAATCAACTTCAGTCTCCACAGCTGATGGGAACTCTCACATAATCAACTGTATTACCCAGCCAGTAAGAATGAAGATCAATGACTATGAAGAAGACCTACAGGCTTATATATTTGGGAACTGCAAGTTTGACCTTGTACTTGGAAAAACCTGGCTATTTTGTTGTAATCCAACAATCAACTGGAGAACCCATGCTACTCAGATCCAAAAAGACAACAAGACCTATGAGCTATTCCCTGCCAGGCTGGATTTCAACTTGGTCAATTCCAGTATGTGTGCGACAAGTGAACTTAGCAAGACCCAGTTCTGTAGAGCACTTAGAAAAGGTACCCAGATGTTCCTCATGGCTGTATTACAGGAGGATTCCGCTACCCCAGCACCCCAGTAGGTCAAGACTCTCTTGAAGAAATATATGGACGTGTTTCCTGATGAGCTTGTAAGCCTACCACCAATCAGAGATGTGGATCATGCCACTGACACAGGAGATAGCCCTCCAGTGAGCAAGACACCTTACAGAATGAGTCCATTGGAATTGGAGGAAATGAAGAGACAAACTGATCAGCTATTGGAGCAAGGATACATCAGGCCCAGCAAGTCACCCCGGGGAGCACCAGTGCTTTTTGTGAAAAAGAAGGATGGAACACTTAGGATGTGCATTGACTACAGAGCCCTGAACTCAGTTACTGTCAAGAATAAGTACCCCATACCTTGGATTGATGAGCTTTTGGACCAACTTAATGGAGCCACTAATTTCAGCAAGATTGACCTCATGTCAGGATACAACCAGATTAGGGTGAAGCCAGAAGACATCCTTAAGACAGCATTCAGGACCAGATATGGACATTACAAGTGCCTAGTCATGAGTTTTGGTCTCACCAATGCCCCTGCAACTTTCATGACCCTGATGCAGACTGTCTTCCAGGAGTACTTAGACAAGTTTGTCATAATCTACCTAGATGATATACCAATATACAGCAGACAGAAGAGGATCACTTGGTGCACATTGAAAAGGTCTTGAAGAAGCTAAGAGAGAACAAGCTTTATGTCAAGCTAGCCAAGTGTGAATTCTTCAAGGAACACGTAGAATACCTGGGACACATAGTGAATAGCACAGGAGTAACCTTAGACCCCAAGAAGGTGGAAGTAATCAAGAATTTGAAGCAGCCCCATAGCATATCAGAACTCAGATCATTCCTTGGAATGGTTTGCTATTATCGGAGATTTGTCAAGTCTTTTGCAAGTATTGCAGGCCCTTTAACTGATATCTTCAAGAAAGACAATACCTACAAGTGGGACATAGCTTGTGAGACTGCCTTCCAGACACTCAAGAATGAACTTGCTAAGCTGCCAAGCTTAAGAATACCAGACTTCAGAAAAGAGTTCGCTCTGTGCACAGATGCTTTAGATAATGCCATTGGTGGAGTGCTGAGTCAAGAACACAAGGGAAAGGACTACCCTGTTGCCTTTGAATCCAAGAAGCTGAACTCAGCAGAACAAAACTATCCAGTCCATGAGAAGGAGATGCTTGCTATAATACACTGTTTGAAGACATGGAGATGCTATATTGAAGGAGTCAAATGCACTGTGAAGACTGATCATGCCTCCCTCAAGTATATATTTACTCAGAAGGTACTCTCTAGAAGAATGACAAGATGGAGTGAATACATTCAGCAATTTGACCTGGAGATTGTCTACTGTCCTGGAAAAAACAACACAGTTGCTGATGCCATATCAAGATTAGATCAAGTTGCACAACTCAACTTGGCGCATGAATCAGATTGGCCTAGCCTATTACCAAAGTACTTGGAGGACCAAGCCATTCCTAATGAGGTGGATGAAGATATCAAGAAGATAATCCGTGATCAAGCCAGCAAATTTATTGTACAGGATGAAACACTCTACCAAATTGTTGATGGAAGCCCTATTGCCTATTGTCCTTATGTTGCTTGCCTGGATTTAATACATAAGCTACACAATGGATATGGACATCTTGGGATTGATGGAACCTATAGTCTTGTGAAAGCCAGAGCATGGTGGCCCAGAATGAAACAAGAAATTGAGAAGCTAGTGAAAACATGCCCAAACTGCCAAATCAATCAAGGCCAGCCACAAAGAATTGCCAAACTCTTCCCTTTGGAGCCTGTAAGACCATTTAAGAGATGGGGAAATGACTTTATTGGAAGACTTCCAACTACCAGGAAATGCAACCGTTGGATCCTAGTAGCAATTGACCACACCACTAAATGGCCAGTTGCTAAAGCTGTACCAATAGCCAGTGAACAAGAAGTTGCAAGTTTCATTTACCATGAGATCCTGATGAAGTTTGGATGCCCTGTGGAGATCTTATCCAATAGAGGTGCCAAATTTATGGCAAAGACATTAGAGGCTTACCTGGAAATGCAGCAGATCAGACACTTGAAAACCTTGGCATATCACCCCAGAACTAATGGAGTCACTGAGCGGTTTAATGGATTATTTGGAAAAATGCTGACCAAGTATGCAAATGGAGTTGTCAGTAGATGGGATGAGTATATAGACCAAGCACTCTTTGCATGCAGAGTCAGAGTTCACAACACCACCCAGCAATCACCATTTTACTCAGTTTATGGATGTGAACCAAGGATTCCAGGAGATCTCACACAACCAAAACTTACAGACACCTTAGAAGATGAACTCAGTCAGCCAAGTAGACACCAGCAACTGGAACAAAGATGTCAAGAGGCACATACCAAAGTATCTCAAATTGCAGAAAAGATGAAGGAGAGATTTGATAAGACTATAACACCAGAAGCATTGACAGTAGGGAACTTTGTATTGCTAAGAAACATCACTTGGAAGAAGTTTGAGCCACAATGGACAGGACCATTCAAGATCATCAGAGAATGTCCATTTGCAACTAACCAACTGGTGGACAAACAAGGCAATATCCGGGAAGACTTAGTGCATAGGGACAGACTCAAGCTTGCAAGATTTGCTGATAATACTGAACCATCAAGATATTGGTATCACAAGAAAAGAGATTCAGAAGAACCCTCTCAACTTTAGTAAGGGAGAATGTTATGATCTGCCGCTTGAATGTTTATATTAGATCAGTTTTTAGTCAAATCAATTAGTATATGTTTAGGTTATCAGTATATCAAAATTAACTATGAAATCAGTAGCATTAGTCAGCAAATGAATCAGCAGACCCTTATCAGACAGAAATAGATATAGTAAGTAGGATCTTATTGGGTGATGATGATGCAATCAAATGAGTCATCAGCCACAACCTATGTTAGGAAATACAATTAGTCAGCAATTGATCTGGCAAAATGTATATAAGGAGCTGCTGGAACCTTAATAAAAATCAGTTTAAGTTTTAGTGAATACAATACTGGCTAAACTCCCCTATTCCTCTACAACTCTTATACCAAGACTTGTAACACAACAAAATACTGGCTTTTATGCAGGTACCAATATGTGGCCCCAACTCAATGGCAAAAAATTCTCAAGATAGGAGCTAAGAAGTGGAAAAAGAGTGTTCATAGGTATCAGGTGAAACCTCTAGGTATAGAGTTGCTGAATCATTCCTCTATACCACAAATATGCTGTGATGCTCCAGAGTCAATATACCATTCATAACTTTGGTTACTTGCACTCTCTTGTACAGTTACAAGTAAGTGTTCATCAGTAGTTGCATGGTTTTCCTGCTCTAGTTTCTGTCTTTTGTCTGCTTGGTTCTTCTTGCATTCTCTTGCCAAGTGCTCTGGCTCTTTTCAGTAGTACAGCAACCAGGTTTTCTTTGGATTTGTTGCTTTCCCTTCTTTTCTGTGTGCCTTTCTGAGCTGAATAAAGCATTATTTTCAATTTTCTCTGCTTGATCATTACATCTGAGTTCTTCATGAAGAAGTCTTTTGTTGACATGGTCTAAAGTCAGATTGTCTTCTCTACCTTCAAAAGAAAGTATGAGAGGCTCATACTTGTCTGGTAGGCTGCAAAGCAAACAGAGTATCTTTTCTTCATCATCTACACCAGCATTGATACTATAAAGTTCTTCTTCAAGTGTCTCCATTCTGGAAATGAGTTATAGCATGTCATCATCTGGCTTCTTCCTCATGTTGAAGAACTTTTGTTCTGGATAAAGCTAGTTGATACCAACTTTGCTTTAATGATCTTCTCTAAGGATTCCTATGCTGCTTTGGCAGTATTTGAGGCATAGATTTGTCCAATGGAGGAATCTTGCACATCAATCCCTATGGCATTGAAGGCCTTTCTCTCCTTCTCTTGAAACTTCTTCACTTCTTCTGCTGTTCCACTGGGCTCAACTTCTGTTCCTGTTACTATATTCAAATGCTTTCTTTCCTCTGGGTGGGTCTGCATCTTGATTCTCCAAAGTCTGTAGCTCTGCCCAACAAACCTCTCCTTTGCAGGGAAGATGTTGGTATTGTTCTGTTTGCTAGTAGAAGTCATCTTGAGAGTAGATTAAGGCAATTGGGGCTCATAATCTGTTGCAATTTAAGAAGTGATTTGAAGATAAGGAACTTATCAAAATATAGTGATAATATTTGAACTATAGTTTATTTGTAAAGAAGCTCAATATTTATACCTTTGTTGAAGCAAATCACCTGTAATACTAAGTAAGGAGGGCTTCCCAATATTCAGGAGCAGTCTGTAACAGTTTCAGGGTTAATACATAATGTTTGGTAATAGTGCTAATTTGATCCTGGCTATAGGGGAATAACAATAAGATTGTAGATCTGAAGAAAGTGACAAAATTAGGGCTGTGAATTAGTCCCACAGTGACCAAGACTAGTCCAGAGTTGTCAAGTAAATTCTTAGCTGCTGAATGATACCAAATAGTCCAATATTTCAACAGCTCTGGTGTAGAAACATATTATCAAAATAGAGATGTAGTTGTACACTGCAGCAAATAGATGCTCAGCCCTGACAATAGCAAAACATATGAGCACGCATATTGTAAAGCTGGGACATCAAACACAATCTAGGAGTGGAATGGACTAAAAGTGCTGGGCAAAATTCACCATCAATGATGAATATAAGATGCATAGACTACTCTTAGTCATAGCAGTTCTGGACATAAGAGTGCTGCACATTATGAAACTACACCAAATAGATGTAAAATAGTACATATACATGATATTCTCCTTAAGGCCATGTTACTTTATGTTGATAAAGGTGAGAGATTGTCAAAAATGAGGGTGTTTTCTTAGAATTGAGTTAGAGCTGACTAACCTGCGCATAAAATCATGCTGAGCTAATCTTAGAGCACCAACAAGTGGGTAAAACCTTAAGCCCATAGCATCCTCCAGCTGGAGACCAAGTGTAACTAATCACTAGCATCAACTGCTGGAGGGTTGAATTATTTGGTTTCATTGCACAGCTAAAGGTTGGCTCAACCCCTGCAACCCTGTCTCAGTCAGTGAAGAACCCAATTACTACTAAGATGATGCAACTTAACTTCTGATTATTGGTCTTATCATTATTTCTTAACATAATCCATATTTTGAATCACTTCTCAGATTGCAACAAATAATGAACCCTGATAGCCTGTATTTATTCTAGGCAAGACCTCCACCAGCAAACAGTACAAAACAAACAGCCTCCATGTGCAGAATCTGTTTAATGGAAAAATCATAGACTTTTGAGAGTTAAGATGCATATCCACCATGAGCACAGAGAATCTTGGGATCAAGAAATAGGAAAACAAGCCAAACCCAAATAAACAGCACATGAAGGTTGTTTTGAAGAGGGAATAAATTAGAAAGGCTTTTGAATCAATATGTAGCAATGTAGGAGAAAAATATATGGTTTATAGTGACAGGACCAGAAAGTGATCCAAATGGAGCAAAATAAGAGGTTGCTAAATTTCAACAATGGTAAAAACACATTTAATGCCTTGTGGAGCATTGTTTGCGCTTGGTAGTCTGAACAAATGTGTGCTCCAAATGAAGTCAAGGCAGCCTGATAATCCTCAGAGAGGATCTTCATAGCAAAAGCAGCTACTAGCAAGCTCTACTGGAGAAGATAGCTGCTTAAAAAGAAGAAGCAGCCTACATATTATATTTCACAACCCATTATAGGAATGGCAACACTGAGCAAAAGGGGTTGGCCAATGTTGACAATACAAATATAATACCCTGCTCACTCTACCGCTAAATGAATGTGTATGTATAGCTTATACTCCTATTAAGGAGCAGCAAATGCATATGGAGACTGGTGGAACCTGACAGATAATAAGAAGTTATATGTTACAAGTCTTGAATTGAGAGTTTTAGAGGAATAGGAAGCTTGAGCTGGTATCTGATTCACTAATACTTGAACTTATCTTTGTTGATGTACCAGCAGCTCCTTCTATATATTTGCCAGATCATTTGCTGCCTAATTGTAGTTCCTAATGTAGGTTGTGGCTGCCAACTCATTCAACTGCATTATCAATACCCAGTTAGATCATACCTTATGTATTGATTTCTGTCTGAAAAGAATCTGCAGAGTTATTTGCTGACTAAATACTGCTAATTTGACATATGTTGCTGAAATACCATTAGGCCAATCATGAAACTAAATGCTTTGGCAAAAAACTGATCCAACTTAGACATTCAAGTATCAGATCAGAACTTCTATTTGGTGTGGCTACAATATAATGCAAGGTAGCCAGATAAGAGAGTCCATGTACTAACAAGTAGCTACAAAGTACAAATGGAGTAAGCAAACTTTGCAAAACAGAGTAATAGCCATTTTATGACAGGAAAAGTGAATGCATGAAACTGTAGTAAAGAGTACTGTATTGGCTTTGCAGCAGGACAATGTATTTGAGCTAGAGGGAATTGGTTTTGCAACTAAAAGATTATTCCTACAGGAAGTATGTAGTGGTGAAACAATTATTCACTGAGAGTTTCCGCAGGTAGCTCCATAAATTGAATATGAGTGATAAATTGGGGGTTAGGATAACATAACTGACTGACATACTCCACCTACCCAATGCTGATAGGAACTTACCTTGAATGAGTAAATCAAGTACTGGTAATCTGGAATATGTGCTGGCAAGCTTAGCTGCTCAAAAGACTGCAAACATTGTAAACATATTTGAGACCTTCTGTAACAAGCTTCATACCTTTGTTAGTAAGCACTATCAAAGCATGAATGCTATACTCCTGATCACAATACCTTCTGGTAAACAACATGTAAATCTTCTAGTTTTTGACATCACAATCTTTACACCTCAGAATATTCAATCAACATGGTTATTAGACTTGTTCCATTGGATAGTGCCACATTGAGCAATAAGTGCCAAATAGTGCCATAGTATGTCAGGGAGGCTGGGTGGACCATCAATTAGCCATAGAATGGGAAATACAGTCCCTCATCCTCATGCAAAGCAGCCCTTGTGTTTCACCAACTGGGCTGGGGATATCCATTTTTGAACCTTTTTTTTGAGATCAGCGTTGTACCTGATGTGAGCAATCACAGACTGACTGAAAATATGCATCTGATACACAATACCCATGGCACTCTGAATCTAGCCGCACAGGCTTGTAACATATCACAAAAATGCATGGCACTATCTTGGTCCACTGGAACTTTCTGGCATCATATGTGCTTTGTATAGGCTCTACTTCAGGGCTAACATTCAAATATAGTACCAGATAGTACAGACTATTCCTGTAAGAAAGGTTTATCTGGGAGATAACTCTGCACAGGAGGTTACTGCCAGTGGGTCTATACAACTAAATATGAGCAATAGCTCAGGGGCAACAACAGCAAAACTGACTGACATACTCTACATATCTGGAAAAGCTAAGAACCTACTCTCAGTCAGTAATGCAACTGCTCAAGGACTGCAATTTTTTTACTAAGCTGAGCTGCTCAATATTGAGTGAAAATGGACAAAAATTAGCTTTGGAAATCAGAGATTGCAACAAATACAAGTTACAAGGCAAGATCATTGTACCTGCATATGTTGACACTGCTTAATCTGCTGAAACCAACTGGAAGACATGGCATAGGAGACCAGGACACAATGGGGAACAAAAATGAGCCAATTGGTGAAAATCAGCTTGTTTTGGACCTAAATTACTCAATTCTGATCAAATTGAATATCTGTAAGGCACTTCAAGAACATGGCAGAAATACAAACTGGGTGTAAACTGAAGGTATTACAAAGTGACAATGGAGGGGAATACTGCTCATCTACTGGTATACTTCAACAGATTACTGTTCTCATATTCCACAGCAAAATGGAGTAGCAGACAGTGCAAATAGAGCAATAGTAGAAATGGGAATATCTATGCAGCATGATAAGGGAATGGACTATAAGCTTTGGGTTGAATCTATTGCTACTATGGTATCCATCAGAAACTGATGACCAACAACAGCATTACATGATTCTACACCCTTTGAAAGCATACACAGGCAAGAAGCCAGACCTCCAGCATTACATGATTCTACACCCTTTGAAAGCATACACCGGCAAGAAGCCAGACCTCCAGCATCTCAAGATCCTTGGCTGTGCTGTTTTTTATCACATCGCTGACAAGAAACACTCCAAGTTGGAACCAAAGAGTAGAAAAAGGATCTTCTCTGGGTATTGTGACAATACTAAAGGGTATAGAGTGTATGATGGCAGAATTCAGAAGCTGATCAAGAGCTGGGATGTTGTATTTGAGGAAAATTAATATCAGAAAGATACTGAAATCATTGGCCTGCTACCTGATGATACAAGCAATACAAATGAAGAAGATACATACCAAGTTCAGCCAGATACAGATGATAATTCTACTAGTTCCAGATCAGAGCCAACTATCCCAGTTAGGATATACACCAGAGTTAGAAATGCCACTGAATCCTGGTGGCAAACATCCAATGATCATGAAGAAGCTTATCTTGCCTTATGTGCCAAATCTTGGAATCTGGAACAAGCAATGCAAAGTCCAAATGATACTATGTGGCAACAAGCCATGCAGCAGGAGTACCAATGAATCATCAAGGCAAAAACGTGAAAACTGGCATATTTACCAGATGGGAGAAAGCCAATAGGATGTAGATAGGTCTTCAAGCTCAAGATAAGCTCAGATGGTGTTGTTGATACGCACAAGGCTGGATTGGTGGCCAATGGATATTCCCAGATCCAGGGACTAGACATTAAGGAAACATTTGCTCTGGCTGCCAAGTCTAACCCCATTAGGAGAGTTCTAGCCCTGGCAGCTGTACACAGTGTAGATCTACACCAAATGAATGTCAAAGTAGCCTTTCCAGATGGGAAGTTACACAAAACTATAGATATGGAGCATCCTGAAGGTTTTACCAATTCAAAATGCCCCTATAAGGTGTGCAAACTTAGGAAATCACTGTATGGGCTTTAGCAGGCCCCTAGAGCATGGTATGACAAGATTAACACATATCTAGAGGAAGTTGGGTTCACTTGTAGCACTGGAGATCACAGTATATATGTGAAACAGCTCAAAAAGGGTGTGATCATCCTAGTTCTTTATGTGGACAACCTAATAATACCTTCAAGTGATCAGGAGGCACTTAAGCAGACAAAGTCAGATCTCTTCAGCAAGTTTTAGATGAGTGATCTTGGAAAATTGAGCTTTTTTCTTGAAAATGTAGCCTGGTTGGACATACCTTTGCAGAAAATTGTGCTGAATCTGTCTGAGTACAGCAGGCACAATCTTAGATGCTGCAAAATGAAAATTGCAGACCTGCAGCTACCCCTATGGACATTAACCTGAATTTAAGCAAATCTCAGCTAGTGTTAGAAGAAAATGACTCAAATATGGGCCAAACCTTTCCCCATCAATCAATGGCTGGTAGCTTGACATACCTGATGGTATCTTTATGTCTAGATATAGCAGTGGCAGCTGGAATAGATGGTCTATTCATGCAGAATTATGGATCAGATCAAGTTACAGCAGTTAAGCGGATTTCAGATATCTACAAGGCACCATAAATATGGAACTGAAACACTCTGAAGCAGCTGATGAGCAAGAATTTGATGGTTATGGTAATTCAGATTGGGGTAGCAATCTGATTGCCTGATGCTCTACCACTGGATATGTAACCCTTTTAGTGGGTACAGCTATTACTTGGAATTGCAAGAAGCAACCAACTGTGGCCCTATCTACAACTGAAGCTGAATTTATGGCTAGATTTCAAGCAACCAACAAGGCTTTATGGCTACAAAGACTATTCAAAGATCTAGGTTTTAATTCTTATGAACCAACATGCATTCACAAGGATAATGAAAGTTGTATTTCATCCGCTAGAAGTCCCATCAACAATGCCAGATCTAAGCAAACAGATATAGAGCACCTTTCTGCCAGGGAAGCTGTAGAAAATAACCTACTGACTTAGTGTGTTATAAGTCTTGATATAAAAGTTGTAGAGGAATAGGGAGTGTAGCTAGTATTGCATTCACTAAAACTTGAACTGATTTTTATTGTGGTTCCAGCAGCTCCTTCAATACATTTTGCCAGATCAGTTGCTAAATAATCGTATTTCCTAAGGTAGGCTGTGGCTGATGGCTCATTTGTTTGTATCATCATCACCCAATCAGATCCTACTTAGTATAACCATTACTGTCTGATAGGGATTTGCTGACTCATCTGCTACTAATACTACTGATTTGTTAGATAACGCTGATGTACTGATAGGCTAAAAATAAAGCTATTTGACTTAGGTAAATACTTATCTAACTTAAACATTCAAGCAATAGATCATAACAAGTGTTCTGCCCAACTGACAAAATGGTGGTGGATAAATTGACAAAACCACTAGCTAGGCCACAATATGAGAATCTTAGGGAGGAATTAGCATTAGTGAATTATTTAGTTGAGGGGATATGATGATGTATTTGACTGTTTGGTAATATTTAGCAGCTAAATATTTACTTAACAATTCTGGAGTAGTCTTGATCACTGTGGGACTAATTTACAGCCCTAACTTTTCCACTTCCTTCAGATCTATGATCTTGTGATTATTCCCATAGAGCCAGGATCAAATAAGCACTATTACTACAATTATCTACTAACCCTGAAACTGATACAAACTGCTCCTGAAACTTGAGAAGCCCTCCTTGCTTGATATTACAACTGTATTGCTTCTACAAAGGTATAAATATTGATCTTCTTTACAAATAAACAAGATTTCAGCTATTATCACTATTTCTCGACAAGTTCCTTATATTCAAATCACTTCTTGAATTACAACAGAAGCAAGTTTGCAGCAATCATAACTAAAACAGCTTTGAGCCAAAGGCATTATTTTAATATATTAACCAGCTTCTAAAGTGCTTACAGAGATTCTGCAAAGTCTTATAAAGGTACTAATTGGGTCAAGTACAGTGGAGTTACCATGGGATCTAATAAGTAAGGAAGGCTGTAAAGTTTAGTCTACATACTGTACTAAAATGAGGCAAAACCTAGTTAATACTTTCAAAATGCTGTTTGGTTGCAAGAGGAATTCAATGGTCTGCTGTAGCCACACACAGCCCCAACCAAACTTTTCCCTTTTTAGATCAGTGCTGGTACTTATCATATAGTTACTCAACTAAGGGCTATGTTAAAATGTTGGCTATTATTCTTCCAGGATGGCAAAGCACTTGTCTAATGTATTACTTCTACAGCTTTTGTACATATGCATACTGTATGTACCTATACAAACTTGTGAAACTATTGGTGGGGTATGCAGCAATAAAGAGCTGCTTTATTGTGCTTGTAGATTCCCAGTGCTTCATCTTGACTATTACCAAAATTATTCAAGATAATTCAGTAGCATGAGGACTTTTCAGCTACTTGACAAAAGTGCTACATTAAGTTCTGGGATAAGCTTGTTCCAGTAACATTACAGTTGCTTCTTGCAATTGTCAGAAGCTTGATGACTATGGCAATTTATTGGAACCACTTTTTTATGTGTTAATTGGCCATTACTTGGGCTACAGCAACATCATGCATGGTGACAGCTATAAATATTTTCAGACTCCTAACCATTAATTGATAATAGAGCTTTGGATATATTGTAGACCCTACTGTGTTTAGAATTAACTCCGGTTTGCTCAGCTTCAGCTTGTTGAGCACAAGGTTGGATTAGGCTGCAGTCCTCCAACATGAAGTCTCCCACAATGTTTCTGATGTTCTGGACTAGATGTGTCATGATTTTCTCCACCATTGTGTAAGATTTAGCATGGACTCTACTGACAGCCTATTTTGCCAAAATTCTGATTCTCAAACCTGCCAAATTGAAATAATATATCTGTTTGCGTGTATCCTGCTCACAAGTGGCTCTTGTTAGGTGGCCTTTGTTGAGCACCAGCGAAAATACTGCTTTTCTGCTGGCTTAAATATATATTGTAATTTACAGTTCCTCAAATAAGACCAGTTTCACAGTGTTGCTAACCATTGCTACTATGCACAGATTTGGGTGCCTGATTCATCTCATGTAAGAAAAAATATGCTTGCACCTCTACTAGGGCACTTGAGGAGCAGCAAGAAACACTGGTTGCTATATTATACATATTGTTGGAAGGTATCCTTGAGGAGGGGCACTCTTACATGCAACTAGTGTGGATATAGGCTTTGCAAATCTGCTATGACTAGAACTACAATGATGGAGCTATGCTTTGCCACCAAGATAAGTACTTCCCCAAAGTCTGGATTTTGGGTACAGGGATACATTTGGCCACTAATCTTTTGTAGCACCTATGAGCAAGCTCTTCCTGAGGTGCTGTTGCCATTATCACAGATTAGTATATCTACTGCAAAGCGTTTGACAGCATTGCTACATCCTTATTTTGCTCAGACTGATCCAGATTACAATGTTGGGCAAAACAGCTTGATGAGCTTCCTCTTGATCAGTAGATGTTTTGGATAATTATCTAGGTGTGTTACTGTACCAGTATATCTCCTTGAGCAGATGATCTGTTCTCAGCTTGTAGTTTCTCCTTTAGTCACTTCACAATACTCAAATAAGACCCCTTTTCTACTTATGGGCTCTAGTTAAATATATTATTAGTAATGGCTTGTTAGCAAGCATAATACTAAGCTTTTAAAGCAATTCTTCATCATAAAGCTTGCATGACAATTTAGCTTAACCATTGATTCTGGCAAGGCCCAAGTGCAGCATTATCATTTCCACCCTCTTGCAAGCTATATTTGTGTGAATACTCTCCCACCATTCATCAAATTATAATCTTTGCTTAAATTTGTGTACCCACTCTGAGACTTAGCAGAGTCAAGATGTCAAATCACACATATGAAAGAAGATGTTAGCACAAAGATTCAGGGAAGGATACTGATTCAAAGGCACAGCTGTAGAATCTTATATTTATCAGAATCTATCTCCATAACTAGTGCATGAATGCAGAAGATAAGGCAAAGGGATGCACAACAAAGCAGGCTGTTGGTGCAAGATATTGGCACAAGGAGGCAATGTTAAGCTAGATATGCAGCAATTTGATACACCAAGGAAAAGGGCAAAAGCTATTTGTAAAGACTGATGTAATCACTCTGGCACATTGACAAGCCTCTTGATGCACTAACAATATTTCAACTTTTGTCACTATATTCAGTTAAGTTTTTCAAGCTCAACATGTAGCAATCTTTGCACACCTGAGATATACACCAAAAACTCAAACTGTATAGAACCTGGACGTATCTTGAAGCTCAAATGATGGGGAATATTGCCCTCAAGAATTTGTGGAGTTAACATTCTATTATTAGCTATTCTTGGTATTTACAAAAGAGGCAAAATTACTTGAATTGTAGCCCTGGGGCATACTTCCCACTGAGTTCAAGAGATAGCTTATTATATCTAATACAGAGTGATGACATAGGTGCTTGATACTGTCAGTTTTCAGATCAAACTTGTGTACTCCAATTAGCAATAGAAATATGTAGCATTGTCATTTTGGGCATTACATAGCCATAAATGAACACAAAATGTGCTGCTATTTTTGAATTGATATTAGGAGAAATGTCCAAATAAAGTTTTGATTGTGAAGCCAATTGATGTATTTGGTTAGGAATATTGTTCAACGGTTTTAATTCACTGTGGATTGGCTTTTGGAGCACAATTTTGAGATGCATTGGGCAATTTTGCAGCTATATGTCTACAAGTAAATACCGCACTAGAGTTATCTCCTGTAGGGCCTAAATGTCATCTTAGATCAGCCAAACTCCTTGGAACATTTGTTATATGATTTTTGGATGCTGATAAGTGAATTAGATACTCTATGAGTGCCAATCATGAAGTTGGTATTGCCACTCAACCATTTGAAATTGTAATTACCCCATTTATTGCAGATTGCTTGGGTGGATGGTACTATCAAAGCTTATAAAAGTATTCAGCATCTTTCAAATAATACCTTAGCACTTTTGACAAAGCCATCAAAATACTTGTTCACTATAACTCAGCATGGTCTATACGGGAAGACTGCAACAACCAATCAGTGTGGCAAAAATTACTATAAAAGAAGGCTATCACAAGCTGTGCCTATGAAGGTAGATGCCAAGTGACTCCAACTTGAAGAAAAGTGAATACATCAATGGAACATTCAATCAGGTACCAGCCATGTTTGTAATTGATTCCAAAGTATCATATCAAATTTACTGGGCTGGACTGCCTTTGATGCAGAAGCTGACTCAGACCCCCCAACCCAACTTCAGTCTCATCAGCTAACAGGAACTCTCAGTACCAAGCAAACAACTGAACCAGTTTGTATCAAGATCATGATTATGCAGAAAGACCCAAAGGCCTGGAGATAGCAAGCTGTAAGGCATGTCAGCCAAGTGCAAGTTCTTCTAGGTACATATTATATAATTAGACTCACAGCAACTTGCACAGAGGTGATCAAAGACCCAAAGAAAGCTAAGTTTACCACAAATAAAAAGTAGCCTAACGTGTTCTCAGAGCTCAGATAATTCCTGCAATGAGTTCCTAGTGTTGACAATATGTCTGGTTCTTTGCTACTACTGCTGTCCCTTTAGCTGATATTTGTGAAAAGGACAATACTCACAAGTGCAATAGTGCATTTGAAACTGCCTCTCAGACGCCAATGATTATTGTGCAAAGCTACTAGGCCTAAGCATACCCAACTTAAGAAGCATATTCACTCTTTCCTCAGACACCCTGATAGAATATTGGTCCAATGCTAAGCCAAGAATGCAAAGGATATGATTTGCCTGATGCATTTGAATCCAAGAAACTAAAGTCAGCAGACAAGTACTGACCTGTGCGTGAGAAGCAGATGCTTGGTGTAATACGCCTGCTTAAGGATATGGGGATGCTACATTGAAGGCATCAAGTGTACTGAGAAAACTGATCATGCCTAACTCTTGTGCATACTGACTGAAAGGGAACTACTTGGAAGAATGACAGGATGAAGTCAGAACATTTAACTTTTTGGAAAGGACATTGTATCTGAATCTGGCAATGCCTCAGAACAAGTAATGGTAAACTTTGGCATTTCACCCTAAATCCAATGTAGCCACTGAGCTGTTTAATGGACTATTGTGATAATGCAGAGCAGTATGCAAATGAATTTGCCAATGCTTACTGACACCTTTCAATATTGGCTCAGTCAGCTAACTTAGCATCATTAACTGGGGCAAAGGTTTCAAAAGATCTAGGCCAAAGTGTGCAAACAACAAGTAAGCATTCAGCAGGGATTTGGTAAAACTATTTTATCAGAAGCACTGACAGTTGCAATATGTGTATAACACAAAAGAGTACTTAGAAGAAGTGGGTGCTCAATTGGCAGGACCCTATAAAATGAGCCAAGAATGCTCCTTTTCAACCTAGCAACCAGTGGACAAGCAAGGGAATATCTGCAAAGATTAGATTCTTAGGGGGTGACTTAAGTCACAAGACTTAGTGATAATGGAGAACCATTAAGTTTCTGGAATCATAAGAGAAAATATTCAGCAGAGTCACCAGGCTTTTTTAGTGTAAAATACTACGATATACAACTTGAATGCTGATGTTAGATTAGTCTCTAGCTATATTGCTATGAATCTGTCAATATCATATTGGTGTATCAGTGTTTTCTATCAAGTTAGTAATAATAGTCAGTAGCTAAATCAGCATATTGTTATCAGACAGAAATAAATGCACAAAGTAGGATATTACTGTGGATGACAATGCTATAAATATAGTCTTTAGCCACTGTCAACTTGAGAAAGCACAATTAGTCAGCTCATGATCTGTCATACACTATATAAGCAGCTGCTGGAACCTTATCAAAATTACTTCAAGTTGTAAGCAATGTTTGCTAAACTCCCTGTCTCCCTACTCTATATAAAGACTTACAACACAGACACCCAGTGTGTGGAATAATTTGATCAACATTGAATTGGAAGATATTGGGCTTAAATCTAGTATTACAAGTTACTCTACATATATATATAGAAAGCAAGTCTCAAAGAGAGTAATCCCCTGGTTGTTTATGTAAACACCCTGATTACAGCTACAAGCTACTAGAAGGCACCTAAACCAACGCAATCAGAACTATTTAGCAAGTTAGTGTGTTACAAGTCTTGGTATAAGAGTTGTAGAGGAATAGGGAGTTTAGCTAGTATTGTATTCACTAAAACTTGAACTGATTTTTATTGAGGTTCCAGCAGCTCCTTATATACATTTTGCCAGATCAATTGCTGACTAATTGTATTTCCTAATGTAGGTTGTGGCTGATGACTCATTTGATTGCATCATCATCACCCAATAAGATCCTACTTAATATATCTTTTTCTGTCTGATAAGGATCTGCTGATTCATTTGCTGACTAATGCTACTGATTTCATAGATAATACTGATATACTGATAACCTAAACATATACTAATTGATTTGACTAAAAACTGATCTAACTTAAACATTCAAGCGGCAGATCATAACATTCTCCCCTACTAAAGTTGAGAGAGTTCTCCTGAATCTCTTTTCTTGTGATACCAATATCTTGATGGTTCAGTATTATCAGCAAGTCTTGCAAGCTTGAGTCTGTCCCTATGCACTAAGTCTTCCCGGATATTACCTTGCTTGTCCACCAGTTGGTAAGTTGCAAATGGACATTCTCTGATGATCTTGAATGGTCCTGTCCATTGTGGCTCAAACTTCTTCCGAGTGTTGTTTCTTAGCAATACAAAGTTCCCAACTGTCAATGCTTCTGGTGCTATAGTCTTATCAAATCTCTGCTTCATCTTTTCTGCACTTTGAGATACTTTGGTCTGTGCCTCTTGACGTCTTTGTTCCAGTTGCTGGTGTCTACTTGGCTGACTAAGTTCATCTTCTAAGGCATCTGTAAGCTTGGGTTGTGTGAGATCTCCTGGAATCCTAGGTTCACATCCATAAACTAAGTAAAATGGTGATTGCTGGGTGGTGTTGTGTACTCTGACTCTGCATGCAAAGAGTGCTTGGTCTATATACTCATCCCATCTACTGACAACTCCATTTGCATACTTAGTCAGCATTTTTCCAAATAATCCATTAAACCGCTCAGTGACTCCATTAGTTCTGGGGTGATATGCCGAGGTTTTCAAGTGTCTGATCTGCTGCATTTCCAGGTAAGCCTCTAATGTCTTTGCCATAAAGTTTGCACCTCTATCGGATAAGATCTCCACAGGGCATCCAAACTTCATCAGGATCTCATGGTAAATGAAACTTGCAACTTCTTGTTCACTGGCTATTGGTACGGCTTTAGCAACTGGCCATTTAGTGGCATGGTCAATAGCTACTAGGATCCAACGGTTACATTTCCTGGTAGTTGGCAGTCTTCCAATAAAGTCAATTCCCCATCTCTCAAATGGTCTTACAGGCTCCAAAGGGAAGAGTTCGGCAATTCTTTGTGGCTGGCCTTGATTGATTTGGCAGTTTGGGCATGTTTTTACTAGCTTCTCAATGTCTTGTTTCATTCTGGGCCACCATGCTCTGGCTTTTACAAGGCTATAGGTTCCTTCAATCCCAAGATGTCCATATCCATTGTGTAGCTTATGTATTAAATCCAGGCGAGCAACATAAGGACAATAGGCAATAGGGCTTCCATCAACAATTCGGTAGAGTGTTTCATCCTGTACAACAAATTTGCTGGCTTCATCCCGGATTATCTTCTTGATATCTTCATCCACCTCATTAGGAATGGCTTGGTCCTCCAAGTACTTTGGTAATAGGCTAGGCCAATCTGATTCATGCACCAAGTTGAGTTGTGCAACTTGATCTAATCTTGATAAGGCATCAGCAACCGTGTTGTTTTTTCCAGGGCAGTAGACAATCTCCAGGTCAAATTGCTGAATGTATTCACTCCATCTTGTCATTCTTCTAGAGAGTACCTTCTGAGTAAATATATACTTGAGGGAGGCATGATCAGTCTTCACAGTGCATTTGACTCCTTCAATATAGCATCTCCATGTCTTCAAACAGTGTATTATAGCAAGCATCTCCTTCTCATGGACTGGATAGTTTTGTTCTGCTGAGTTCAGTTTCTTGGATTCAAAGGCAACAGGGTAGTCCTTTCCCTCGTGTTCTTGGCTCAGCACTCCACCAATTGCATAATCTGAAGCATCTGTGCATAGAGTGAACTCTTTTCTGAAGTCTGGTATTCTTAAGCTTGGTAACTTAGCAAGTTCATTCTTTAGCGTCTGGAAGGCAGTCTCACAAGCTATGTCCCACTTGTAGGTATTCTCTTTCTTGAGGATATCAGTTAAAGGGGCTGCAATACTTGCAAATGACTTGACAAATCTCCGATAATAGGAAACCATTCCAAGGAAGGATCTGAGTTCTGATATGCTATGGGGCTGCTTCAAATTCTTGATTACTTCCACCTTCTTGGGGTCTAAGGTTACTCCTGTGCTAGTCACTATGTGTCCCAGATATTCTACGTGTTCCTTGAAGAATTCACACTTGGCTAGCTTGCCGTATAGCTTGTTCTCTCTTAGTTTCTTCAAGACCTTTTCAATGTGCACCATGTGATCCTTTTCTGTCTTGCTGTATATCAATATGTCATCCAGGTAGATTATCACAAACTTGTCTAAGTACTCCTGAAAGACAGTCTGCATCAGCGTCATGAATGTTGCAGGGGCATTAGTGAGGCCAAAACTCATGACTAAGTACTCGTAATGTCCATATCTGGTCCTGAATGCTGTCTTAGGGATATCTTCTGGTTTCACCCTAATCTGGTTGTATCCTGACATGAGGTCGATCTTGCTGAAAATAGTGGCTCCATTAAGTTGGTCCAAAAGCTCATCAATCCAAGGTATGGGGTACTTATTCTTGACGGTAACTGAGTTCAGGGCTCTGTAGTCAATGCACATCCTAAGTGTTCCATCCTTCTTTTTCACAAAAAGCACTGGTGCTCCCCAAGGTGACTTGCTGGGCCTGATGTATCCTTGCTCCAATAGCTGATCAATTTGTTTCTTCATTTCCTCCAATTCCAATGGACTCATTCTGTAAGGTGTCTTGCTCACTGGAGGGCTATCTCCTGTGTCAATGGCATGATCCACATCTCTGACTGGTGGTAGGCTTACAAGCTCATCTGGAAACACGTCTGAATATTTCTTCAAGAGAGTCTGGACCTGCTGGGGTGCTGGGATAGAGGAATCCTCCTGTAATACCGCCATGAGGAACATCTGGGTACCTTTTCTAAGTGCTCTACAGAACTGGGTCTTGCTAAGTTCACTTGTCTCACACACACTGGAATTGACCAAGTTGAAATCCAGCCTGGCAGGTAATAGCTCATAGGTCTTGTTGTCTTTTTGGATCTGAGTAGCATGGGTTCTCCAGTTGATTGATGGATTACGACAAAATAGCCAGGTTTTCCCAAGTACAAGGTCAAACTTGCAGTTCCCAAATATATAAGCCTGTAGGTCTTCTTCATAGTCATTGATCTTCATTCTTACTGGCTGGGTAATACGGTTGATTATGTGGGAGTTCCCATCTGCTGTGGAGACTGAAGTTGATTTGGTAGGTTCCAAGTTGATTCCAGCTTTCAAAGCAAATTGCTCTGACATGTACTCATGCGATGCTCCTGAGTCAATCATGATCTTGGCAGGTACTCCATTGATTGCTCCATTCAGGTACAATAACTTCCCTGAGTTTGAAGTCATTTGGGACAAGTACTCTTCTGTCATATGGAAGGTGAGTTCCGAGTCTTCTTCAAGCTCATCTTCCTCATTATTGTGTTCATGGGATTCAATATGGTTGAAGGTTCTTGTTGGCTGGTGTCCATTTCTTCTCTGAGGGCAGTATTTTGCAATATGTCCCTGCTGGTGGCAATTAAAGCAAAGTCCTCTCTTCTTGCATTCTTCTGAGGAGGGATTCTTCTGCATAGCGTCTATTTCCATTGGTACTGCTTCTGATTGTCTTCTTTCATAATGATTATAGCCTTTCTGACTAGTCACTGTAGGCTTCCCAACTCCAAACATAGCTGAGTCATAGTCAATGGCAATCTTGATGGCTTCTTCAATAGTCTGAGGTCTTCGGTAATTGACTTCCTTGCGAGTTCTTTCTTTCAACCCATCAATAAAGTATTCAACTTGATCCAAGGGGTCCATTCTTTCAATTTGTCCAAGTAGACATCTGTACTCATAGATGTATTCTTGCACCATTCCTTTCTGTCTGAGTGTCTTTAACTTCCTTCTTAGTAGTGTCTGCTGGTGTGGAGGTTCAAAAGCATCCTGAATTTCCGACACAAACTCATCCCAGGTAGAGATTGTAGAGCATCCCATCATAGTAGCTGACCTGATCTTGTTGTGGTACCACTGTAAAGCTGCATCTGCCAGGTAAGAAGCTGCATAATGCAACTTGCTCTCTGGAGCAATTCCTTTAGCTTTAAAAGCTTCTTCAATCTGAAAGAGCCAAGTTCCCAGGTTTTCATTGACTCTGCCATGGTACCGGTTGACCTTCACACTAAAGTTGCTCTTGATAGGGCTTTGCTGGCTCTGAGCCATGGTAGTCATTCCTTGTTGCTGTTGGCTGAGGATCTGGAGTAGCTGTTGCTGTTGGGCCAGGATTTGCTGCATGGCATTCTTCCATTCTTGATTGTCCGACATCTTGAGGGTGTTTTCTTCTTTCTTCAGGAGGGAGGTTTCTGGTTATCGCTGCTACCAATGTTACAAGTCTTGGTATAAGAGTTGTAGAGGAATAGGGAGTTTAGCTAGTATTGTATTCACTAAAACTTGAACTGATTTTTATTGAGGTTCCAGCAGCTCCTTATATACATTTTGCCAGATCAATTGCTGACTAATTGTATTTCCTAATGTAGGTTGTGGCTGATGACTCATTTGATTGCATCATCATCACCCAATAAGATCCTACTTAATATATCTTTTTCTGTCTGATAAGGATCTGCTGATTCATTTGCTGACTAATGCTACTGATTTCATAGATAATACTGATATACTGATAACCTAAACATATACTAATTGATTTGACTAAAAACTGATCTAACTTAAACATTCAAGCGGCAGATCATAACAAGTGATAAAATATGGGCTTGCACATAGATGGCTTTAGCTTGATTTTGAAACTAGATTCTCTGATGTGATAAAATAAATCAAAGCTGGACTAGTTAGGGTGGGTTAGGGAAAATCAGTTAGGGCACCAGATTCCCAAGTTTATTGAAAATTTATGTTTTTTAATATTGACACACAACAGACACTCTGCCAGGATTTGGTCAACATATGCCCTCATTATGGTTATCAAATCATTGTTGAGCTTTTTCTGTGCAAGCAGTTTTAAGTAATAACTTGCTAGGTACAATCAGATAGATGTGACCATATTAAAGCCTTGGAATACCATACAAGCTTGCAATATTCATTGCAGGATGCTAATTGTTAAACCAGAATGGATTTGGCAGTGGGACTATTGACTCTTTTATTCAGTGCTTGCAGATGTCAAAATTAGTATGCAGCAAGTCATTGCCTGATTAAATGCAAACTCTATGTGGAATCAACAAGTACTAGTAAAAAAGCTTGGCACTTGCCTAACTGCTGCAATATGTTCTGAGCAATGGTATTGGTGATTTTAGCTGACAGCTCCCACCCTATATATGCTATTTAACTTGTGTCTGTGCATGTATACATCATGCTAGCACTGTTAAGTAATAGAGAAAGCACTAACTTTCAAGTGATATGAAGTACTTCTAATTTGATTAACTTCTGACTACTCAACATTTCTCTCCATTGAAGTAGCTAAAGGCTTGCAGTCATCTATCTAATACTTTCTAATTATGTTTGAATATGCCTAAGCTGTCATGGTGTAGTGTTATAGCTATTTTGTTTACAGTGCTACGTGTTCTGCATTTGCAATTGGATTCTTCAAGATTAGACCATTCGAACTCTGAAAAAATAAACCCTTTCCATTGCACTATGCCAGGGTGTATGGCACAATCTACAATCAGTGATAATAATTGGGCATGACAATTTAGCTATCAGTATATAGGAATGTTCCTAAAGTTCTGCACTTTGTGGGATAATCCTGCACACTTAGGTACAATCTGACATCATGAGGTTGTCATGGATGATTATGCCACTTGAGTTGTTTGCATCAAATATACAATTAGATACCACAATTGAAGTGGGTAAAATGAGGTATTTTGATATGTTTCTTTCTTGTAAGTCAGAATAAGTGTGCATTACACTATAAGCTACACTGAAACATACTGTTTTAGCAACCATCATTCAGATTGGATGATATGTCCATGGTTATTTCATCCAAATGTATTATGATGCTGCATACCTGCAATTGGCTTTGTTGCAAATTCAGAAGCTACCTGATTTGCCATGAAATATCATGTTTTGCATATGGAGCAAATAAGCCTTAATTATAGTGACTGGACAAGATGTCATAGCTGGCATGCACCCAATTTGGTAGCTGCATGATAGATCCACTAGCTTTACTGGGTGTTTATTTAGAGGTGTTTAGTTTCAAGTGCGCAACTACCTTTAAATTAATTATGTTAATATTGGGTTTGCAATACTTAAATTTTGATTGCTAAAAGAATTTACATTGCTTGTATTATGACAAAGCATTGCTACTCAACCTAATTACATCATCTTCTCTAGTTTTTTTTCTTGCTGGAAGTAACAATTAAGCATTTGGAAACTACTACTATGCACACCTAACTACTTCCTTGCTGACTGTTAACTTTGCTACTTAAGTACTAGTGATCAGTGTTTTGCATATTGGCTGATGAGTACACAACTGTAGCTTGACTATGCCAAATTGCACTGGTTGATGCCATCATACCAACCTGGAGTGTTGTGTACCAATGCATTCTTTTATATGCAGGTTTGCATTAGTCAATTCACCCAAGGTTACTTGCACATGCTAATTTGGTGTACTGTACTCTTTTGAAGTAGGTTGGCATAGATTGGGTTGACATGTGCGGCCATTCTGGAATTGTAACACTTGGCAAAGTTTCTGGTGAGGCAGGCATTCCTAGCTGACAGCAATGGAAAGCCACCTTGCAGAAGGTATTTATGACTTAGAGCAAGCTAGGAGAATTAGTCTATAAGCTCCAATAGACTTCCACATCTAAGAATGCTCAACAATAAGCTCTATATCATGAGCATTTTGTATACTCTTACAGTGAGGTTCAGTAGATCTTCTAGAGGGCAGAGGCACAGTTATTATGCTGAATACAAGGCATCAAGTGTGAAATTCAGGCATTGTCAAACAATGAGGGTAAAATCATCTGGTTTATTGAAACATTTGCAGGATGTAGGCATGACACTGTACTCTGATAAGGAACCATCTGGAGCTCAGTAAAGGTGAGTAATATATAGCAGACTTGACACATGTATCAGAGGATTGTTGGAAATTAGGATGCATCACACCCTAAGAAAAGTTTTTGGTCCTGCTGGTGGATCCAATCCAGATCAGCAATCAGGATCCCACCACAAAACTCTCATAATACCAACAGCTTGTAATTAATGATCCTCTACACATTCTTATGACAGGAACACAATGGTGTTTTGCTAATTATTCTGCTAAATAAAGTTAAAAACTAGTTGTGGTTTTGAGAGTCTTTTGACAAATGTGGCATGGTGTTATAACAATTTTGATACACTCTACATTTATTTGAATGGACCTAGCTGGCCAGTTCATCCAATTGCCTTATATGGTACTTTTTGGTACTTAGCCAATATATTCCTTCTTCATGCTGGATTATAGTCTCCCTTATAGGTGTGCACTGGCTCTTGTTTATGTGAAATCCGTATTAAATTGTAAGAAAACCAGCTTGTGACCAAGAGAAACCCGGCATACTTTGGTAGATCTTTCCTAATATGAATTAATTGCTTGTTGCACTCAACCCAACTTTGCATTACCTAACTGATTACCCATGCATTAGGGATGCTTATGTTATGATCTGCCGCTTGAATGTTTAAGTTAGATCAGTTTTTAGTCAAATCAGTTAGTATATGTTTAGGTTATCAGTACATCAGTATTATCTATGAAATCAGTAGCATTAGTCAGCAAATGAATCAGCAGATCCTTATCAGACAGAAATAGATATATTAAGTAGGATCTTATTGGGTGATGATGATGCAATCAAATGAGTCATCAGCCACAACCTACATTAGGAAATACAATTAGTCAGCAATTGATCTGGCAAAATGTATATAAGGAGCTGCTGGAACCTCAATAAAAATCAGTTCAAGTTTTAGTGAATACAATACTAGCTAAACTCCCTATTCCTCTACAACTCTTATACCAAGACTTGTAACATTGGTAGCAGCGATAACCAGAAACCTCCCTCCTGAAGAAAGAAGAAACCACCCTCAAGATGTCGGACAATCAAGAATGGAAGAATGCCATGCAGCAAATCCTGGCCCAACAGCAACAGCTACTCCAGATCCTCAGCCAACAGCAACAAGGAATGACTACCATGGCTCAGAGCCAGCAAAGCCCTGTCAAGAGTAACTTTAGTGTGAAGGTCAACTGGTACCATGGCAGAGTCAATGAAAACCTGGGAACTTGGCTCTTTCAGATTGAAGAAGCTTTTAAAGCTAAAGGAATTGCTCCAGAGAGCAAGTTGCATTATGCAGCTTCTTACCTGGCAGATGCAGCTTTACAGTGGTACCACAACAAGATCAGGTCAGCTACTATGATGGGATGCTCTACAATCTCTACCTGGGATGAGTTTGTGTCGGAAATTCAGGATGCTTTTGAACCTCCACACCAGCAGACACTACTAAGAAGGAAGTTAAAGACACTCAGACAGAAAGGAATGGTGCAAGAATACATCTATGAGTACAGATGTCTACTTGGACAAATTGAAAGAATGGACCCCTTGGATCAAGTTGAATACTTTATTGATGGGTTGAAAGAAAGAACTTGCAAGGAAGTCAATTACCAAAGACCTCAGACTATTGAAGAAGCCATCAAGATTGCCATTGACTATGACTCAGCTATGTTTGGAGTTGGGAAGCCTACAGTGACTAGTCAGAAAGGCTATAATCATTATGAAAGAAGACAATCAGAAGCAGTACCAATGGAAATAGACGCTATGCAGAAGAACCCCTCCTCAGAAGAATGCAAGAAGAGAGGACTTTGCTTCAATTGCCACCAGCAGGGACATATTGCAAAGTACTGCCCTCAGAGAAGAAATGGACACCAGCCAACAAGAACCTTCAACCATATTGAGTCCCATGAACACAATAATGAGGAAGATGAGCTTGAAGAAGACTCGGAACTCACCTTCCATATGACAGAAGAGTACTTGTCCCAAATGACTTCAAACTCAGGGAAGTTATTGTACCTGAATGGAGCAATCAATGGAGTACCTGCCAAGATCATGATTGACTCAGGAGCATCGCATGAGTACATGTCAGAGCAATTTGCTTTGAAAGCTGGAATCAACTCGGAACCTACCAAATCAACTTCAGTCTCCACAGCTGATGGGAACTCCCACATAATCAACCGTATTACCCAGCCAGTAAGAATGAAGATCAATGACTATGAAGAAGACCTACAGGCTTATATATTTGGGAACTGCAAGTTTGACCTTGTACTTGGGAAAACCTGGCTATTTTGTCGTAATCCATCAATCAACTGGAGAACCCATGCTACTCAGATCCAAAAAGACAACAAGACCTATGAGCTATTACCTGCCAGGCTGGATTTCAACTTGGTCAATTCCAGTGTGTGTGAGACAAGTGAACTTAGCAAGACCCAGTTCTGTAGAGCACTTAGAAAAGGTACCCAGATGTTCCTCATGGCGGTATTACAGGAGGATTCCTCTATCCCAGCACCCCAGCAGGTCCAGACTCTCTTGAAGAAATATTCAGACGTGTTTCCAGATGAGCTTGTAAGCCTACCACCAGTCAGAGATGTGGATCATGCCATTGACACAGGAGATAGCCCTCCAGTGAGCAAGACACCTTACAGAATGAGTCCATTGGAATTGGAGGAAATGAAGAAACAAATTGATCAGCTATTGGAGCAAGGATACATCAGGCCCAGCAAGTCACCTTGGGGAGCACCAGTGCTTTTTGTGAAAAAGAAGGATGGAACACTTAGGATGTGCATTGACTACAGAGCCCTGAACTCAGTTACCGTCAAGAATAAGTACCCCATACCTTGGATTGATGAGCTTTTGGACCAACTTAATGGAGCCACTATTTTCAGCAAGATCGACCTCATGTCAGGATACAACCAGATTAGGGTGAAACCAGAAGATATCCCTAAGACAGCATTCAGGACCAGATATGGACATTACGAGTACTTAGTCATGAGTTTTGGCCTCACTAATGCCCCTGCAACATTCATGACGCTGATGCAGACTGTCTTTCAGGAGTACTTAGACAAGTTTGTGATAATCTACCTGGATGACATATTGATATACAGCAAGACAGAAAAGGATCACATGGTGCACATTGAAAAGGTCTTGAAGAAACTAAGAGAGAACAAGCTATACGGCAAGCTAGCCAAGTGTGAATTCTTCAAAGAACACGTAGAATATCTGGGACACATAGTGACTAGCACAGGAGTAACCTTAGACCCCAAGAAGGTGGAAGTAATCAAGAATTTGAAGCAGCCCCATAGCATATCAGAACTCAGATCCTTCCTTGGAATGGTTTCCTATTATCGGAGATTTGTCAAGTCATTTGCAAGTATTGCAGCCCCTTTAACTGATATCCTCAAGAAAGACAATACCTACAAGTGGGACATAGCTTGTGAGACTGCCTTCCAGACACTAAAGAATGAACTTGCTAAGCTGCCAAGCTTAAGAATACCAGACTTCAGAAAAGAGTTCACTCTGTGCACAGATGCTTCAGATTATGCAATTGGTGGAGTGCTGAGCCAAGAACACGAGGGAAAGGACTACCCTGTTGCCTTTGAATCCAAGAAACTGAACTCAGCAGAACAAAACTATCCAGTTCATGAGAAGGAGATGCTTGCTATAATACACTGTTTGAAGACATGGAGATGCTATATTGAAGGAGTCAAATGCACTGTGAAGACTGATCATGCCTCCCTCAAGTATATATTTACTCAGAAGGTACTCTCTAGAAGAATGACAAGATGGAGTGAATACATTCAACAATTTGACCTGGAGATTGTCTACTGTCCTGGAAAAAACAACACGGTTGCTGATGCCTTATCAAGATTAGATCAAGTTGCACAACTCAACTTGGTGCATGAATCAGATTGGCCTAGCCTATTACCAAAGTACTTGGAGGACCAAGCCATTCCTAATGAGGTGGATGAAGATATCAAGAAGATAATCCGTGATGAGGCCAGCAAATTTGTTGTACAGAATGAAACACTCTACCGAATTGTTGATGGAAGCCCTATTGCCTATTGTCCTTATGTTGCTCGCCTGGATTTAATACATAAGCTACACAATGGATATGGACATCTTGGGATTGAAGGAACCTATAGCCTTGTAAAAGCCAGAGCATGGTGGCCCAGAATGAAACAAGACATTGAGAAGCTAGTAAAAACATGCCCAAACTGCCAAATCAATCAAGGCCAGCCACAAAGAATTGCCGAACTCTTCCCTTTGGAGCCTGTAAGACCATTTGAGAGATGGGGAATTGACTTTATTGGAAGACTGCCAACTACCAGGAAATGCAACCGTTGGATCCTAGTAGCAATTGACCATGCCACTAAATGGCCAGTTGCTAAAGCTGTACCAATAGCCAGTGAACAAGAAGTTGCAAGTTTCATTTACCATGAGATCCTGATGAAGTTTGGATGCCCTGTGGAGATCTTATCCGATAGAGGTGCAAACTTTATGGCAAAGACATTAGAGGCTTACCTGGAAATGCAGCAGATCAGACACTTGAAAACCTCGGCATATCACCCCAGAACTAATGGAGTCACTGAGCGGTTTAATGGATTATTTGGAAAAATGCTGACCAAGTATGCAAATGGAGTTGTCAGTAGATGGGATGAGTATATAGACCAAGCACTCTTTGCATGCAGAGTCAGAGTACACAACACCACCCAGCAATCACCATTTTACTTAGTTTATGGATGTGAACCAAGGATTCCAGGAGATCTCACACAACCAAAGCTTACAGACACCTTAGAAGATGAACTCAGTCAGCCAAGTAGACACCAGCAACTGGACCAAAGACGTCGAGAGGCACAGACCAAAGTATCTCAAAGTGCAGAAAAGATGAAGCAGAGATTTGATAAGACTATAGCACCAGAAGCATTGACAGTTGGGAACTTTGTATTGCTAAGAAACAACACTCGGAAGAAGTTTGAGCCACAATGGACAGGACCATTCAAGATCATCAGAGAATGTCCATTTGCAACTTACCAACTGGTGGACAAACAAGGCAATATCCGGGAAGACTTAGTGCATAGGGACAGACTCAAGCTTGCAAGACTTGCTGATAATACTGAACCATCAAGATATTGGTATCAGAAGAAAAGAGATTCAGGAGAACCCTCTCAACTTTAGTAGGGGAGAATGTTATGATCTGCCGCTTGAATGTTTAAGTTAGATCAGTTTTTAGTCAAATCAGTTAGTATATGTTTAGGTTATCAGTACATCAGTATTATCTATGAAATCAGTAGCATTAGTCAGCAAATGAATCAGCAGATCCTTATCAGACAGAAATAGATATATTAAGTAGGATCTTATTGGGTGATGATGATGCAATCAAATGAGTCATCAGCCACAACCTACATTAGGAAATACAATTAGTCAGCAATTGATCTGGCAAAATGTATATAAGGAGCTGCTGGAACCTCAATAAAAATCAGTTCAAGTTTTAGTGAATACAATACTAGCTAAACTCCCTATTCCTCTACAACTCTTATACCAAGACTTGTAACACTTAACTACCTAATGCCATAGGCATAGATGTCTCCATGTGCACATCTGTCCTCAGTATTTTCCAACTCTTCTGGAATGTCCTTAATGTACCTACTCATCACATCCATGACAGACTTGATGGTAATATTCTTGAAGAGATTGGGATATGGTAGTACCTGCAACCTGACTTGTCTTCCTATCTTGCCATACATCTGCTCTATAGGAAACTCCGCAAAGGTGAAGTAAGGCCCAATATTCTCCAGAAACCAAGCACAATGGGCAGACATCAATCTGTTCAGCTTTATGTTTATAGCATAGTCACTCAAGTCCCATCACAAACTCCTGGCACAAAAGCTGTGGATGCATTAAGTTAGCATTGGTGATCTGCTTCTGGATAAGTATCCCTATAATGTCAACATATGATTCCCAAAGCTTCCAATGTAATCTTGGTAGAAATGGCTTTAAAAGGCCACTTGAATAAATAGATATCCAGATCATCCAGTCCTTGCACTTGTTTTGTTGCAAATGCATATTAATATTGATTGGAGCCAGTGAGAAGCACTTTGAGTAGCAGATACCCTGCATTATCTTGCCAATTCTTTCTGATTTCTCTGGTATCTCAAAGGGCTCATTTAGCTTCAAATGACCCATTGACAACTTGTTCATCAGTATAGGGAAATTGTTGAAAGCAAATGCACCACTCCCAGCGGAAAGCTTTTGCTCCTACAGATACACACTATCTCAAGTATCACATATTCAGCCAATAGCTTAGAGCTTGCTAGCTTTGCTGCAAATGCATGCTGATTTCTGTCATTCTCTCTATGGGAAGATGATGTTATTAGTGTTGGTATTTGGGTAATAGTAGTATGTGTGAGTTATGGAGTGAATATTGCAATTTAAGAAGTGATTTGGATATATGAAACTTATCAAGAAATAGTGATAATAGTTGAACTGCTGTTTATTCATAAAGAAGCTCAGTATTTATACCTTTGTAGAAGTAATACAGCTGTAATACCAAGTAGGGAGGGTTTCTCAATATTCAGGAGCATTCTGTAACAGTTTCAGGGTTAGTACATAATGTTTGGTAATAGTGCTAATTTGATCCTGACAATAGGGGAATAATCATAAGATCATATATCTGGAGAAAGTGGCAAAGTTAAGGCAGTAAGTGAGTCCTACAGTGACCAAGACTAGTCTGGAATTGTTAAGTAAATTTTAGCTGCTGAATGATACCAAATAGTCCAATATTTCAACAGTAAATTCCTTGGATCCCACATATTGGGCAGCAATACAGTCCATTGTTCCCAGAAAAGCTGTCTATCCTTCTGATGGCTGGGGTATCTCCAATGCAGATAATAATATGAGATTTAATATGATGGCTATTGACTGTTATCCTGCTGGAAAGCATACAAAATTCTTCCAGCAATGGATACGGGGAGTTATCTAGGTTGGATCGTGATTTAGGTCCACACACTAGTGAGATTACCATCAGATTTCTTCTCTGATACTGTAAGAGAGGTGGCAAATTCAGGTTGGTGAAAATCAGTGGCCTGCAGGATTTATTGGTTGAATACTTGTTTGAAGAGATTTTGTCAAGTGCCAAGGCAAAGGCATAGTCTACATACCTTCAAAGTAGCCTTTGCTTCTTAGTTGTATGTGGTGCTTGCCATTAAATACATTGGACATGTTTGCACCTGACAATACTGAGTGTGGTACTTAATAGCTTCAAATATATGTTGGACTGCATCAGCTTCTTTAGACAGGGTATGACCAGAGTATATCTGGAGCATGAACTGTGCTTTCCCCAAAGGGTAGTGGATTCCTGACAAGTTTGACACCTGTAATGATGGCATTTTCTGATGTGCATGCCATGCAACTATTAGCACATGATAGTATCAGAATGGTCTCTGGATCATATGTTGCCACCCATGTGATAGTTATCCATTTGTACCATGTACATGGTAAGTTGCAACCCAGAATGATTTTTGCAAGAAGTAGAAGTAAATGCTCATAGCCCCCATTACTAATATTAGTGGAAACATGCCACTTCTCTAGCCACAACATCACATCATTCACCAGTAGATGAATCACTGGGCTCACTTGGCTCAATAAAGTTTCCTTGGCTTTGATCTCAATGGGTGTTGCCTCACAGCATATTGGCATTTTGCCTGGCTCATGCTAGGTACCATTGTTAGGGGAGATAGGCTCACAATCAATCAGTGAGCCTTCTTCTTCAGAGCTATCACTCTGTATGCCATATTCAGAAGGCTGAGGTGAGCCTAAAGGTGTCACAAACTCTCCTGACTCAGTTTGCGCATGGTGACAAGTACTGCCAGGTGCTTTTATAAAAGTATCGGGTGGTCAGCACAGTATAGTTGGTACTGTAGTGACTGATGAATGGTCAAATATGACCTGTGTGGTAAAAAACTGGCCTTGATCCTTGTTATACTTCACAAGCTGTCCGTGTTCATCATAGCTGAGAGGCCTGCTACAATGACCACAGGGTCTTTTTTCTCTTTTCTTATGGTGTTGAATCAATGTAGTCTTGTCAATGTGGCAAACAGTTTGACACTCATCAGTGTAACACTAATTTATCACGTATTAGTCTATACTTGTGTGAGTTTAAGACATTCTTGTATTTGTGACATAGCACCCACATGAATGTAAGACTCAATGATGACCCACCATTGTAAGCATTGTAAATAAATTTGGGGCATCATATACATACATATATATAAGACTATTCCCCCTTTGGCTTGACTCACTTCCATATATTTGCCACTCAAAAGTAAAGCAAATATTTCTGGATCCTAACCAAACCCCACTGCTGACAGCAGCAAAAGAGCAGCTGGACAACAGCTTGCTTTTACATTCAGTGCAACAGGCAGGGCTACATCCAAAAGAGGCCATGTTGACAGCATGTCCACTAAAGGTAGTAATGTGGACTCCTCAGGCTCTCAGTCAAATAGGCATTAGGAATCTTGCACAGCTGCTAGCTGCCTGTAATGCTCAGGCAGATGAGAACATAGCAAACACAATGCCTTCAGTTGAAGACCAGCAAATGGCTATCATGACATCACCACCACCCATGTTAGCAAGTATGCTGTCAGCTCATACCAAAGCATTAATGAGGAAATTAGGGCAGAGGCTGATAGAAAAGATGCAATGATGCAGAGAAATCAGGAAATAGTCCAGAAACAGGATGAGTGGATAATATGTGTAGAGCAATTTGTTTCTCAGGTAGTGAGAGCAGTATCTCTGCTGCAAAGAAGGAACTCAAGTAGCTCAATGTCACAGCCAAGATATGCACCATTTTCCAATGTAACAGCAGAGGAACACCATTTAGTCTTTAAAGCATAACAACAGTGCCCAAATATAAAGCTCACAGAGAACCTATCACAGCATGGGAGGGAGTCACAGTGGTGTTTATACCAAAGCCTAAAAATCAAAAGACACTGAAGATCTGTGAAGCTGCTGTGGTGGTGTATAGGTCCAAGAGAGAGATATGTCCAACACCTCTCAAGTGGTTTGTGTATGGGGTGTTCAGTGGGTGAAACAACCTCTGGCAAGAGCTTGCTAGGAATACTTGGGTTCTGTCTCTACTCTAATGTGAAGGGGAATAAAGCCACAAGCTTGCCAAGGGAAAACTATTGAGCTATAATCACCAACTTAGTTGGCATTCAGAGTACCATGGGTATTATGTACCAGATGCATATCTTTGGTCTTTCTCTGCTCTTTCACATCATGCACAATTTTGATCTCAAGAAAAAGGCTAAAAATTTGATTTTCTCCAGCACAGTAGGTGAAACACAGGGGCTGCTTTCCATGAAGATGTAGCACTATATGTCACACTCAGTGGCTAAGTTTAGGTCTGCTATGCCCCTCAGGCACATTGTGGCACTATTTGGCACTCATGGTTCAATTTGGCACTCTCCAACAGAACAATTCTAAAGAATTCCAGCATATTAGCAAGTAAATGCAGGCAAAGGTCATACAGAGAAGAAAGCAGCAGAATAGATAAAAGACTTGTTCTGTTGGATTGTGCTAAAGTGTGCCACAGAGGCCAAGTAGAACTATATGCAGTCACAGCATGGGAAACCTAGCTCTTCACCTTCATACGCAGCTGCCCTTGAGTCTCACTTGCTGTGCTGACAAATTTTCATTTTTTGACCTTTTTTTTTGGGATCAATGTTGTGCATGATGTGTAAGATCACATATTACATGAAGACAACACTGGGTATTCAATAACCATGGCACTCTGTATCTAGCTCTAGAAGCTGATAATATGCAATAAAATTGCATGGTTCTATCTTGGTCCACTAGTACTATCTGCCCCCTATTTAAATATTACTTTCAAAGTAGATCCTATAAAATACACTAACAGAGCCAGATAGTACCAGAGGACCAGGATAGTGCCGGATTGATCCTGTACTATAAACTAGCTAGTGTTATGTGGCAACATCCTACAGAACATGTCTAATGCATATTACAATTATTCACTATTAGAACAGTGCCAGGATATTGCTCACTGGGTATTAGACAACCATAGGGGTATATATGTAAATTGCCAATTCAAGTATTGGTGCAATGCATTTGAATCCTTCTAAAAAGAACAGGTTGACTGCCTTACAATGAAACTCACCAGAGTTCTGATTTTTTGGACTGGACTTGTTCCACTGCTGGGCTGGCTATTTTTGCCAGGGTAGATAACAGATGAGTTATTTCACTTGCATTCCAGGCTTGAAATGATGCAGCATTGATCTAACTATCTAGTGAAAGACCTTATTTCATTACACCAAGTTCCTATTTAAGAACCCAAATGTAGCAACCCAAATCCTACATTGACTAGTATATAGATTAAGTAGGGTCCCAGCTTACAAATGGCTCAGTTTAGTTTATTCAACAGCACAAACAATCATTCTATTGACCTGTATCTATGGGGCACAAACATTAAGATTAATATATATTTTTGGATGACAGATATTTCATATCAAAAAGAATTCATAGCAATGCAATCATCATTTCAAAGCTCTGTTCCAATGTGCAGTCAGTTATTGTGCAGCATGATGCCATCACTTTCCCCACATCACTCATACATTGAAGATAACAAAGCCCACTTGGATGTTGAATATGTCTTAGTTGATAGGTTGAATATTAATATTTTAGATCTTTCAAAATAAATCATCAAATAACCTATTATGTAAATGAGAATAGCTAGGTTGTAAAAGGAGAAAAGCAATTTGTGGATAATACATGGTCACTTTGTCTACATAATAAGATAAGTAGTGTGAGTCACTTCTTTCAATTCCAGTTTACAAACATGAACACAGCACTCCCACAGTGGTAACATTAGTGCAACTACTTGTATGTAAAGCTGCAAGCTCCTTATATTCCATTAATACAAGGGACAGTGAGTCTGCACCTTGAGATGAATAAAAATTGAACCTGAATCATCCATTCATAATATCCTATTACTATTTTTCTGCAGGATAGACCCACCACTAGCTATCTGTGCCATACAGTGCCTTAAGGTGCCAGTGCATTTTAGAAGCTTTCAGCTAAGTGACAACTTCAGAAGGAGTATTTAACACCTCTATGCCAAAAAGCCCTTGTGTTTCCTTTATATTAATGGAAGAAACACATTTCTGGACCTATTTTCAATGTCCAAATTTTACATAATATAAAAGAGATTGGAATGCCTAATAATGCAGGTAGCATAGCTAAAATGCAGAGCACTCTAGATCTAGCTGCTGTGGCCAGTAACATACCACAAAGGAGTATACATCATTTTCTCAGCTAGTACTATCTGACACTTCAATTAGATATTAGCTTTGAAGGAAGTCAAATATAGAGCACTTAGCGTTTGAGCTACAAAATATAGCAAAATACACATTGGCAATATGTTGCAGGCCTCTGCACCAATACTTGAAGTGCCCCCAGTCCAGGCTACACTGCCCAGATCAGTATGCAATCTGATTGCTGATACATGAAAAACTGCTTTGACTCCACAAAGAAGTTTCAAATGGGCTTACCAAACAATAGTATTGAAACACAGAGATATTCTGTGCAATTATACACAGTAATTTTTTGTGTTTGTGATACATTCCTTGACATATGGAGCTCTCTGAAGCTCTGAGGCAATTATTGTCCCTATGCAAAGGTGCAAGTCTATTAATAGACTTGTTCCGTTGGATAGTGCCACATTGAGCCATGAGTGCCAAATGATGCCATAGTGTGCCAGAGAGGCCAAGTGAGCATATACTTGGCCACAGTGTGTGAAACATGGATCTGCATCTTCATGCAAAGCAGCCCCTGTGTTTCACCTCTGATGCAGGAGAAAGTCCAATTTTTGATGTTTTTTTGTGGATCAATGTAATGCAGGATGTGCAAAAGCACAGAAGAACTGAAGACATGCATTTGGTACTCAATACCCATGGCACTCTGAATCTAGCTCCTGTGGCTTGTAACATGTCACAACAATGCATGGCACTATCTTGGTCCACTGGTACTATCTAGCACTATATTTAATTATTAACCCCAAAGTAAGATCTATACAAAGCACTTATAGTGCCAGATAGTACCAGTGGACCAAGATAATGCCATGCATTGTTGTGACATGTTACAAGCCACAGGAGCTAGATTCAGAGTGCCATGGGCATTGAGTACCAAATGCATATTTTCAATCCTTTTGTGCTCTTACACATCCTGCACAACATTGACCTAAAAAAAAAGGTCAGAAAATGGATTTTCTCTAACAAAATTGGTGAAACACAGGGGGTGCTTTGCATGAAGATGCTGATCTATGATTCACACTCTGTGGCCAAGTATAGGCTCACTTAGCCTCCCTGGCACACTATGGCATCATTTGGCACTCATGGCTCAATGTGGCACTATCCAATGGAACAAGTCTAATCAGTTCAGCTTATTACAATGTATCCTAAAAATCAAATGAAGTGCAGCTATTTATTGAGGCTTAATGCACATATGAGTTGTCCATATCCCCTTGTTTATTTCATTTATGAAACTAACCTAAATCCATTTTACTAACTTATGGCATAGACTAGTGTATCAGGTTAGCACAGGTTAGGCATAAACCTGTGAACCAGGCCAACAGCTATATCAAATAAGCATAGGTCTCAGGTAAACAATTTGATGTAATCAACCTAGGCTACCAAAATACAACTTCATAGCAAATACCTGGATGTCAGTTTAAGAAGACCATGAATTAAAGCTGGAGGCCAGGCCAATATTTCTGTGGCATAATTCTAGAGGCCAGATCAACAAGTCTGTGGGATAAATTTGAAAGCCAAGCTTACAAGTCCATGGCATCAGCCTAGAGGCCAGCTTAGTTAGTATGTGGTATAAACCAGGATGCTAGGTTAGCAAGTTGATAGTAAATCCCTAGAAGCCAAGTTAACAGGTATATGTCAATAACCTGAAGGTCCAGTTAACTAGTCTATGCAATTAACCTGGAGGGCAGGTCATGAAGTCTTTGGAACAAGCCCAGAGGCCAGGTTAACAGGTCAGTATGATAAGCCATCAGGCATGGCTGACAAGTCTGTGGCCTAAACCTGAAGGCTGTGTTAGCCAGTCTCATGAGTAGACCTTGAGGCAATGGAAACTGGTCTATGGCATTGATCTGGAGGCCAGATTAATATGTCTGTTTATAATCTTGGAGCCCAGGTTAAAAGGCCCATGGCATAAGCCTGGAAGCTATATTCTTAGGACTAGAGCATATGTCTGGATTTGTAATCAACATTATCACAGCAAAATATATTGGTGGCCAGGTTCACAAGACCACAGCATACTCCAGAGGGCCATACTACCATGTCTGTAGCATCAACCTGGAGGCCAGGTACACATATATGTGTTGTTAGCCTGGGGGCCTGGCTAGCAGGACTATACCATAAAGTTGAAGGCCAGATTCACAGGTCTGTGGCATCTGCAAGGATGCCAGAATAACAAGTCTATAACCTTAACCCTGATCTCAGGTTAGCAAGTCTGTTCCATTACCTGAAGGTCATATAAACAACTCTGTAGCATAAACCTGGAGACCTGTTTAACAGCTATATGGTGCAAGCCTGGAGGACAGATAAAATGTCTGTGATATAACCTGGAAGCCAGTCTTGGAGGTCTGTTGTACAAGTCTGGAGGCCAGGCTAGCAGATCAATGGCATAAATTGGAGTCCATGTTAACTGGTCAACAGCATTAACCTGGATGGCAGGCCAATTAGTCTGTGCAATGTACCTGGAGGACAGGCTAATAGGTGACCAATATAAACCTGGAGGTGAGGTTAAAGGGTAATGGAACAAGCCTTGAAGCATGGTCAACAATCCTGCAGCACAAGCCTCAAGGCCTTGTAAGCAGGTCTGTGGCAAATATTTGGAGGCTAGGATAACTGGCCTAGAGCATAGACCTGGATGCAAGATTTACTGGTCTGCAGCATTAAGCTTGAGGACAGGATTGCAGATCCATGGTACTAACCTCAAGGCCAGCTTAACAAGTGTGTGGCATAAACTTGGAGGTTGGATTAACACGTCTTTGGTGTAAAAAAGGAGGCCAGGGTAACTAGTCTCTACCATAAACCAAGAAGCCAGGTTGACAGGTCTGTGGTATAAACCTGAAGGCCAGGATATGAAGATTACAGCACAAGCCTAGAGGCCCAGTATATTAGCCTGTGGCACAAACCTGAAGGCCAGGGTTAGTAGCCAGTGGTATAAATCTGGATGCAAGATTTGTTGTGTTGTATTATGATTAGTTTAGGGCTTGTTCTACAATGTAGAGGCTAATCAACAATATACAACAACTTATAGTATGCTCATACTGAAATAGATTATTGGGAGTTTGAAGTACCAATGGAAGATATAACTTTCACTAATAGACTTGTTCTGTTGGATAGTGCCACATTGAGCCAAGAGTGCCAAATGATGCCATAGTATGCCAGAGAGGCCAAGCAAAGCTATACTTGGCCACAGAGTGTGAAACATAGCTCTGTATCCTCATGCAAAGCAGCCCCTGTGTTTCACCTATGATGCAGGAGATAATCCATCTTTTGACATTTTTTTGTGGATCTATGTTGTGCAGGATGTGTAAGGGCACAAAAGGATTGAAGATATACATCTGGTACTCAATACCCATGGCACTCTGAGTCTAGCTTCTGTGGCTTGTCACATGTCACAAAGATCCATGGAAATATCTTGTTCCACTGGTACTCTCAGACACTATAAGTGCTTTGTACAGATCTTACTCTAGTTTAATAATTTAATATAGTGCCAGATAGTACCTGTGGACCAAGATATTGCCATGGATCTTTGTGACATGTGACAAGCCACAGGAGCTAGATTCAGAGTGCCATGGGTATTGAGTACTGGATTCATATCTTCAATCCTTTTGTGCTCTTACACAACCTGAACAACATTGACCTAAAAAAGGTGAAAAAAAGGATTTTCTCCAATGCAATGGGTGAAACACAGGGGCTGCTATGCGTGAAGATGCAGAGCTATGCTGCACACTCTGTGGCCAGTTATAGGCTCAATTGGCCTTCCTGGCACACTATGGCATCATTTGGCACTGTTGGCTCAATGTGGCACTATCCAATGGAACAAGTCTAATATCCTCAATCTTAGGCCCAAAATATACTATAGTAGGTGTTATTTCCCTTTTGTAGCAGTTTTCACACCTTCTGTTGGCTATTGGGCTTATTTGCTTTTATAGTAACTTTGCCTAATCTGTAGGTCACTTTGCTTGCTGAGGAAATATTTCCTTATTTGGAAATTCTGAACTCCCCTTTAACCTATAGGGGTGTGTTGTAGAAGTCTCTAAAGGGGACTATGAACCTAAAGGGGTGTCTTTAAAGTAAAGGGGCTTGTTACAGTGGTCTCTACAATGGACTTTACACTAAAGGGGTGCCTAAGGGGCTTCTTAAGAGTAAAGTGGTTTCTTAAAGGGGTCTTTAAAGGGGTGTCTTTAGAGTAAAGGGGTTTCTTAGAGGGGACTTTTCCAAGAGACAAGTGGTAGTTTTCTTGTAGAACTTGAATTGGATTCTTGTCTGCTTTACAGTCTCTTTACTGATGTAGTACTGATCAAAGTCAAATACTCAACAGTGCAAGTGATGCAGGGGAGGTCTTAAAACCTGTAAACTTGTAATTGTAGTGTGGAGATTCTGGAAAGAGAGGCTCTCCTTTATTTTTCAGCTTGGGAAATCATAAATATGAAAATTCTGAAGGATCAAAGTTTTTGGGCAATAGTACAAGCAATACACATGATACAAAGCTAAAATTTTGCAGTGGTGCAGATTGGACATAGGCACAGCACCTGTGAGAATTCACGTGATTTGATTGGCTGGTTTGAGAGTAATATGCAATCAAAGTCACCATAGTTATCTTAGCAATTGAGGCCTAGTAAATATGGTTATTAGACTCTTTTGATCATAACTCCTTAAGTACTGCTTCAAATGAACTTTAATCTGAAACATGTGTTGGCAACTGAATGCTCTACATGACATAATATTCTTGGGTTGCTTGCTTGTCAGGGTCAGGAGCATTTGTCCTTCAAGGTTGGAAATTCTTGATCTTTCACTTGTGTGTTATAATAGCAAAAAGCAAAATAAAGAAATGAGTGCAGTATTGGTTTTGAGATATTGTAGTAATGGAGTACTTTCCATTACCACAGATTATCAAGTATGTTGTAAAACCCTGGAAGCCAAACTAACAGGTCTTTGGTGTATGCCTGGCTACCAGGTTAAAAAGTCTCTGGTATCAACTTGGGGGCCATGTTTACAATGCTGTAGCATAGCCCTGTAGTCCAGGTTAACAGGTATGTGGTATTAATCTGGAGGCCAGGTTTCCAGGCTTGTTGCACAAGCTAGGAAACCAGGTTCACATGTCTGGGGCATAATTTGGAGGCCAGGGTAACACATCTCCAGCATAAACCTGGAGTCCAGGCTATGAAGTTGCTGACAAAAACCAGGCGGCCAGGTCAGGAAGACTATAGAATACATCTGGAGGCCAGGTTAACAGGTCTGTAGGAGAAATTTGGAGGCCAGAGTAACTAGTCAGTGCCATTAACCTGGAGGCCAGGTTGATAAGTCTGTGGGATGTGCCTAGAGGCCAGGCAGATAGGTCAATGGAATAATCCTGGTGACCATGTTGATAGGTCTGTGGCACAAGCCTTAAGGAATGGTTAACAAAACTGTGGCATAAATGTTGAAGCCTGGTCATCAAGCCTAAGGCAAATATTTAGAGGCCAGATTGACTATTCTAAAACAATATCTCAGAGGCAAGATCAGCTGGTCTGTGAAATAAGCTTGGAGGCCAGGTTGATAGGTCAGTGGCATAAACCTGAAGGTCAGGTTATCAAGTCTGTGGCATATGCCACAAGACCAGGATTATTTGCCTGTGGGACAAGCCTGGTGGCCAGGTTAGCAACTTTGTGGTAAAACCCCAAAAACCAGGCTAAATACTTTTTGTATAAGCCTGGCTGTAAGGTTAACAGGTCTCTGGCATAAACCTGGAGGTCTGGCCAACAGGCCTGTAACATATTTTATCATGTTCTTAGAGGCCAGGTTAACAAGACTATAGCATGGACCTTGGGGCCAGGCTGACAGGTCTCTGGCATAAACCTAGAGGTCAGATAAACAGATCTAAAGCACAAGCATAGAGGCCTAGGTAACAAGACTATAGCATAAGCCTGGAGGCTGGGTTAACATGACCACAGTAAAAACCAAGCAGCAAGGTAACCAAGACTGTATAAGAACCTAGAGGAAAGGCTGATAAGAACATGGCATCAACCTGGAGGCAGGGTTTACAAGACCATGGTATTAACCTAAAGGCCAGGTTGACAGGACTATAGCCTAAGCCTCAGGGCCAGGTTAACAAGTCATTAGCATAAACCTGGAGGCCAGGTTAACATGACCATATTGCATACCTAGAGGTCAGGATAAGAAGACTATAGCACAAACCTAGAGGACAGGTTAACAAGGCTATTGCATAAACCCCAAGGCCAGGCTATCTTAACCATAGCATAAACTTGCAGGCCAGGTGAGCCAAGCTGTAACATAACCTAGAGACTAGGTTATCAAGGATATAGCATATACCTGGAGGCCAGGTAAACAAGACATTAGCATAAACCCAGAGGCAAGCTTAACATGACCATAGCATAAACCAAGAGGTCAGTATAACAAGCCAATAGCACAAACCTGGTGGCCATGTTAACAAGCCATCACATAAACCTGGTGGCTGGGTTAACCAGATAACAGCTTAAGCCTGGAGGTCTGGTTAACAAGACCATTGTATAAGCATGGAGGCCTGGCTAACAAGTTGATAGCAAAAACCAGGAGGCCAGGTTAAGAAACTATAGCATAAACCTAGAGACTTGGTCAACTGAGCTATAATATAAACCTTGAGGCCTGGTTAACAAGGCCATAGTATAAACCTAGACGCCAGGTTAGGAAAACTATTGCATATGCCCAGAGACCAGATTCAGAAGACCATAGCAAAAGCCTGGAGGCTAGGTTAACTACACCACAGTAAAAAACAAGCGGCACATTGACCAATTCTGTAGTAAAAACCTAGTGGAAAGGTTGACAAGACCACTGTATAAACCTGGAGGCAAGGTTTACTAGCCCATAGCACTAACCTGGATGCCAGGCTAACAGGATTTTAGCATAAATCTGGAGGCCCAGTTAACAAGACTGCAGCATAAGCCTGGAGGCAAGGTTTACAAGACCATAGCACTAACCTGGATGCCAGGCTAACAAGATATTTGCATGAACCTGGAGGCCGGTTAACAAGACCATAGCATAAGCCTGGAGGCAAGATTTATAGGACCATGGTATAAACCTGATGGCCAGGTTAACCGGACTATAGCCTAAGCCTCAGGGCCAGGTTAGCAAGGCAATAACTTTGCCCAAGACCAGGTTTGCAAGACTTTAGCATAAACCTGGAGGTCAGGTTATCAAAGCCATGGCAAAAATCAGGAGACCAGGGTAACAAGATCATTGCATAAGCCTGGAGGCCTGGTCAACAAGATTACAAAATGAACCTGGAGGTCAGGATGACAAGACTGTGGAATAAACCAGGAGGCCAGGCTATCTTGACTATAGCAAAAACTGGGAGGACCTATGCACAGGGCCATATCATAACCTAGGGACTTGGTTAACAAGTCTGTAGTTTAAACCTGGAGGCCAGGTAAACAAGTCAATAGCACAAACCTGGAGGCCAGGTTAGCAAGAAAGCAGCATAAACCGGGAGATCAGATTAACAAAATTATAGCATAAGCCTTGAGACCAGGTTAACAAGACAATAGCAAAGACCTGGAGGCTAGGTTAACAAGACTATAGCATAAACCTGAAGGCTGACTTAACTAGACCATAGCATAAACCTGAAGGCCAAGCAAAAATACTATATCCAAAACCTATTGACCAGTTTAATAAGCCCATACCATAAACATGCAGGCCAGGCTAACAAAACAACAGTGCAAACCTGGAGGCCAAGTTAGCAAGGCCACAGTATAAGTCCAGAGGCCAGGTTAACAAGACCATATTGTAAGCATGGAGGCCAGGCTAAAAATATTATAGTACAAGCCTGGAGGGCAGGTTTAGAAGACCACAGCATAAAATTAGAGGGCAGGTTAACTGGACTATAGCATAAACCTGGAGGCCAGGCTAACCAAGCCATAGTATAAACCTAAAGTCCAGGTTAAGAAAATTATAGCATATGACCAAAGGCCAGGTTAAGAAGACTATGGCATAAATCTGGAGCCCATGTTAACTATACCATAACTTATATATGGTGGCCAGGCTGAAAATACAATAGCAAAATCTGCAAGATCATGTTGACAAACCAGAGCATAAACCCCATAGGCCAGATTGACCTGGCCATGGGACACACCTGGAGCCCAGGTGTAGAGAGCTGTAGCCTAAACCTCAAGGCCAGGCTAGCTAGACCATAGTGTAAGTCCAGAGGCCAAGTTAACAAGACTTCGACATAAACCTAGAGGCCAGGTCAACAAAAGTATAGCATAAACATGGAGGCCAGGCTAACAAGGCAATGGTAAACACCCAGACACTAGGTTAAAAAGACCATAGTCAGAACCTGGTGGCCAGGCTAACATGATTGTTGCATCAGCCTAGAGGCTAGGTCAATAAGACTATAGCATAAACATGGAGGTCAGGTTTATAAGCCTTACAAAAAATCAAGCAATAACAAGCAGCATACATTCATATTTACTGCTGAATATCTGGTTTTCAAAACTGAAAAGCCTCAGCAGAGCAAGTTCTAATTACTGGGGAGGCAAGCAGACACATTTTCCAGGAGGATACTAGGTCAACTATCATTCATACCAAATTTGGTCATTAGCCACCCACTACATCCATCAAAGATTACAGACAAGAATCTGAACCAAAAATACCAGCTGAATATCAGCAAAATACCATCAGGTTACAAGCAGTATAGACACTGAAGATCACATGAATTCCAAGTTTAAGATTTTTTTAAGGAATTCCAATACATATATGTGAGGCTGGGTTAAGATGACCACATCATAAACCTGGCAGCCAGGTTAACAAGGCCATAGCATAAACCTGGAGTACAGGTTAAAAAGACCATAGTATCAGCCCAGAGGCCAGGTTAGGAAAGATACAGCATATGCACAGAGGACAACTAAAGAAGACTATAGCATAAACCTGGGGTCAAGGTTAACTAGACCATAGAATGATATAGGAAGCCAGGTTAACATGACCATAGCATAAGCATGGAGGCCAGACTAAGTAGACAATAGCAAAAATGGTCATAGCATTAACCTGGACACCTGGTTAATACTACCATGGCATAAACTTGGAGGCCAGCTTAACAAGACCATGGTATAAGCTTGGAGGACAGGTTGAGTTAGCCAAAGCATAAGCCCAGAGGCCAGGTAAACAAGGCCATATCATAAACCTAGAGGCTGTGTTAGCAAGACCATAGCACAAACCTGGAGGTCATGTTAACAAGACCATTGTATAAACATGGAGGCCATGCTAACAATATTATTACATAAACCTGTAACCCAAGTTCATAAAACCATAGCATAAACCTGGAGGTCAAGTTAACAAGGCCATAGCATTGACCTGGAGGCCAAATTAACATAACTGTAGCATAAAGCTGAAGGCCAGGTTAACACAACCACAGCAAAAACCCAGAGTCAAGGTTTACAAGACCATTGAATAAACCTGGAGGTCAGATTAGCAAGACCACTGCATAAACTGGTAGGCAAGGTATATACAACCATAGCATAAACCTGAATGGCTGGCTACTAAGATTATTGCATAAACCTGGAGGCCTAGTTAACAAGTTCATAGCAAAAGCCTGGAGGTCAGGTTAACACATCCATGGCAAAAACCTAGAGGCCAGGCTAACGGGACCATGGCATAAACCTGGAGGATGGGTCAACATGACCTTAGCATGAACCTGGAGATTAGTTTTACCAGACCATATGGTACACCTGGAGGCCAGGTCAACTGGACAATAGCTTAGACCTTGGAGACAGGTTAGCAAGATAATAGCTTTAACCCAGAGGCCAGGTTAAAAAGACTTTGGCATAAACCAGGAAGCCAGGTTATCAAGACCATGGCAAAAATCTGGAGGCCAGGCTAACCAGATTGTTGCATAAACCAGAAGTCCAGGTGAATAAGACTATAACATGAACCCAAAGGCCAGGTTAACAAGACAATGGCAAAAATCTGGAGACTAGGCTAACAAGTCTGTTGCATAAACCTGGAGGCTGGTTAACAACACTATAACATAAACCTGGATATCAAGTTAACAAGACTTCAACATAAACCTGGATGCCAGGTTATCAAGACCATGGCAAAAACTTGAAGGCCATGCAAACTAGCTTGTTGCAAAAACCAGGAGGCCAGGTTAACAAGACTCTAACATAAGCATGTTGGCCAGGTTTGCAAAGCAATAGCATAAATCTAACGGCCAGGTTAACAAGACCATGACATAAAGCCGGAGGCCAGATTAGCAAGATCATAGTATAAACCTAGAGGCAAGGGTAACAAGACTACAGCATAAACCTGGTGGCCAGATTTGGAGGATAATAGCAGAAAACTGGAGTCCAGGTTAGGAGGGCCATAGCATAAACCAAGAGGCCAGGTTAACAAGGCCACAACATAATCCAGGAGGCCAGGTTTTCAAGACCATAGCATAAGCCTGGAAGCCAGGTTAACAGGACTTTAGCATTAGCCTGCAGGCCAGGTTAATAAGGCTGTGGCATATGCCTAGAGGCTAGGTTAACAAGACAATGCCCTAAACCTGGATGCCAGGTTAACTTGACCATAGCATAAACCTGGTGGCCAGGCTAACTAGGTTATTGCATAAACCTAGAGGCCAGGTCAACAGGAATATGGTATAAATCCAGAGGCCAGGTTAATTAGAACCTAGCATAAGACCAGAGGCCAGGTTAACTGGATTTCAACATAAATGTAGAGGCCAGGTTAATTAGAACATAGCATAAACATGGAGGGCAGGCTAACAAGACAATAGGTAGCACCTAGATGCCAGGTGAATATCACCATAGCAAAAACCTGGAGGCCAGGCTAATAAGTACATTGCATAAGCCTGGAGGCCAGGTTAACAAGCCCTAAGAAATAGAATTAAGAAAGACCAGTAGAATACCATCATAATATCTGCTGAATTCTAAGTTTCTCAAAACTGACAACTTTTAGTTGGTCAGGTTCTAGTAGTTGGGGAGACAAGCAGACACTTTTATCAAATGGATAGGTCAACTAGCATTCACACCAATATTGGTCATTAGCTGCCCTCTACTTCCAACAAAAATTGCAGTTGAAAATTTGAACAAAAAACTCAAGCTGAATATCAGCAACATACCATCATGACACTAGCAGAATACTGGCTGAAGATCTTATGTATTCCAAGTTTCTGATTTTTCACAGGGAAGAACAAGGTGTAAGCCTGGAGGCTAGGTCAACAAGACTATTGCATAAACCTGGAGCCCAGGTCAATAAGACCATTGCATGACCCTGGGGACCCAATTGTCAAAACCATATTATACACCTGGAGCCCAGGTTAACAGGACTATAGCCTAAGTTGCAAGACCAGGTTAGCAACACTGTAACATAAGCCCAGAGGCCAGGTTAACATGACTTTAGCATAAGCCTGGAGGCCAGGTTCACTAGACCATAATATAAACCTGGAGGCCAGGTCAACAAGACCATAGCAAAAATTTGGAGGCCAGGCCAGCAAGACTACAGCAAACAATACTGTAGAACACAGCCAGTTGCAGAATAAAAACCTTATGGTATACACTGGGTTCTGGTTTACCTTACCATGGCATAATTCTACATTGCAGGCTGAATACTCTATGGTACAAACCTGGGTCTAAGGTCTGCACTCTATGGTATAAACCAAAATCCCAGAAAAACAAGCATAAGGTCTAATGCTGAGTCCTAGACTAATAACTCTGTGGAATAAAGCTGTTTACAGAATAACAACTCTTTTACATGAACCTGGGTTCCAGGTTAATACAATATTGGCAACTTCACTGGATCAGTCTAGACCCTGATTAGGAGATCCACAGGATGATACTTTCTGAGCTGACAAATCTATGATATCTGTTTCTGGCTCAGGTTAATAAGTTTCTCAGATTATGCTATGCATCAACTGTGAGAAGATTTTATAGTAACCTGTGCACCATGAAATCTAATCCCTCACATGAATATAACTTCCAGGTAAACATATCTATCAAATAACCCAATACAGTTGTTTACAAATGAATTATTTCAACCTGAATTTCAGTTGTAACACCCTATGATATGGATCTATGTCCCAGGTCAAAAAACTCTTGGCTTCAACCTGAGTTCCAGTTCAAGATCTCTAGGTTAATAAGCAAATATTATAAAATATGCTATACTTGATTTTGATATGAATTGATGAGTAGCTAGGATATGGTTTCTTTATCTACATCATAACATGTGTACTGTTGGGTACCTATTTTAAAGGCAGCATATCTTGTGCATAATCAGATGATGCCAGTTATTTAATATACTGAGCTGGATACTGAGCTGATTAAAGATTTGTTGGTTCTTTTTGTGGCATCTTGTCCTTACTGGAAGACTCTAGTGTGCTGATGATGCTTATACTATTGAGAAATACCCCAGGGAATAGCAAGTTTTGATTATTCTGTATCCACTTCCCCAGCCTACTCCAAGTGTGACATTTTAATGGCTAAGTTGTATATGCTATATAGTAGCTTGGCACAGTTTTATTAACTTGAATCTTAATTGAGCCTTCAGTATCAAGTTTGCAATAAGCTAACAGCTATACTTCTGATGATATGAGTAAAGCACCTTATGGCTTTAGTAAACTAAATATAATAGCTTGCTACTAATACTTATTTTGCTTAAAAATTTCAAATAATTCCCAATTGGTTTTTGGCTATATATATGACCATAGGACTGCATACTAAAACTTTCTGGCATGATAGTATTAGGCAATTGCTGTAACATCATGATAAAAAGTCTGATACTTAATGGCTTCCCATATGTTGAATACCACAGAATGCTCTCAGTGCTTCCAAGATGCTTCCCAGCATAGAGACTTGTGTTATGATTGCAGTTTCTGTAAAAGAGCATAGGGAGGATACATGTTCTTTACTTATGCAAGTTGAGTAAACTGTTTGCTTTAGGAGTCAGCATTTCTGGAGTGACACAAATAGACTACTTTGGTAGCCATACAACATAAAGATGCCAGCAGATATATACCAGAACCTCTATCATACAACAGCAACATATAACAAAAACCCTGAGAGGGATTATTTGACTTTTTGTGTTATTTGGATTCTAACCACTAGGCACAGATTCTAAAATTGCCCCATACAAAGCACAGTAACTTTAACTTTGCACAAATCATCATGTGGTCTTGATGGCCTTGTAGCAAAACCATCAGTTTTTTAAAGTAAGATCTGCATGGTTTCTTGAGAATATTTGAGGGGTACTGGTACAGTATTATCACAGAATCATGGTATTTTCTATTACCAACACCATTAGAATTTCTTTTCCTGGTAATAGATTCAATGGTCTATTGACAGCTCACCAATGGCACATCATATCCTTTTTATGGTGAGATTTTGATCTTAGCTTGCTATCAAATAGTCAATATGAACTATAGACCTACCAGGCTACTTATATTATCTCCTACCATATACCACCATTGTGCAAGTGGCTCATTTGTTAAAGATAATACCTCTTTAATTATACATCTGCTTCTTAGGAATTGCAAATGGAGCTTCAAGCAAAAAGTACTCTGGCTTCATCTTTATTTGTCTCTGCATCTCCACACAATTACTAAATTGGTAAACTTCCATTACCTCCACTCACCAGAATTTCAACTGGGTGCTTTCAAGTTCTCATACTCTTTGTGCTGCTGGCCACATATTCACTTAACAAACATATACCTTATATTGGCCACCTTTAGCATTTTCAACAGTTAGATATTCACAGAGTACCTTTTGGTTATCAGCCAATACATTTGTTTTCCTTGGTGCACTTTAATCTTATATTGGTTTCCCTTCAAGAATTAATTGTGGTAATTCTGTGAAAAGGCTGTTGTTAGGTCCAAATCCAATGACCAAGAGGAATAGATGGGTACCATGTAGAAGTTGTTGGGAAATATTGCACCTCAGATTTCACAAAATATTTGGTCAAAGCTTTCATCTTACAATTGCCAAGTTGCAATTGATTTGTTATTTCCCATATCTTTCACTTCTGTACCACAAACACTCAATAATCTACTATATTTGTTTACATTGATTAGCTATTGTCTCCTTTGCATGCTGTACTTTCTAACTCAACCATGCTTACTTTCAAGCATGTAAGTTGGCTTATTTTGTTGAATACTTGCTTGTAACTCAAGGGGAAGCTGTACATGCCTATGCAAGTCCCAATACTAAAATAAACATTAAGCCTGATCTTACACTCAAATGGTAGCCCTATTCAAATTGACCTTTTGGTATGTGTGTCTGTAATAATGCCCTTCACTCATGACTTAAGCAAGATTTTATATCTTTGTGCCATGATTTTTTTACTGGTTCTCATATATCCTGGTCTTCAGTGGAATTGCAAGGTCCAGCACCTCATCTGGCAGTCTTTGCAATAAGTCCCTACAAAATCAGATGCATTTTTGCAAATACTGCTCATGATGAGGTGCTGCAAACTCCTGGTGTGCCTGTTAATGTTGAAACATTCTACTGTAGACATTGTAATGGTTTGCTTAATTCTTAATGTTGTTGCTTTGCCCATCATCAGGATCTCTGCTGTGTAAGTGGTGCAGGATGTAGAGGCTGAGGTGAGAAAATTACCTTTTTCTATGAACTTGCCTACCTCAACATATTCTGGCTCAATAGGCAGCACCTCTGCCTTCTTTGAAAATAGCTGTTGTCTTGTCCATAATTCTTTGTGGTGATTTCAGGATTTAGTTCCAGAATGCAAAATAGCTTGGTCCTGTGGGTGGATCTCATTACAATCAGCCATTGGGATCCTGCAATGAACACATAATCTTGACAGCACCTTGGAATTCTTGACCCTTGTCACAGCATTTTGGTGGGATTGTGAAAATGTTTTGCTATTTTCTGAAAAATAAAATAATAAGCTGGACAGCCTTTGAACAGGGTTTTTGCAGGATTTGTATGGCATTCAGATTGTATTAATGCAGTATATATTCATATAGGCAGATGTAACCAGCAAGAAAGTATCTCCTCTGCTGCTACTGTATTCAGTCACTATTCATTCTTGCTGTGTTGACAAAGAACATAGATTCTTGCATTGCCTTTTGGGAGTATTCTGTGGGTGGATATAGGTGAAGATAGGAAGATGAGTCAATTTTCAAGTACTGCCATATCCCAATGGCATCAAGAAAATGATCTTCAAGTCCATTATGGAAGTGTTGAGTTGGCATATTGAGGATTACCAGAAAGAGCTTGAAAATATAGAACATGTGTGTGCATATGGAGCTGCCTATGCCTTTGGCAGTAACAAGCTCAGTAGCCTATCTTTATGTGTATTCAGTTGGGCTAGGTAAAGCTGAGTTAGACACAACAATCAGCAAATTGCTACCAGAGCAAGTGAAACAAAGTATACAAACAACCTCCTGGGTACAAGCCAGTTTCTACACTTTCAATATACAATTAACACACACAAGAGCTGGAGCACACCTAAATCAGGGACTGGTAGCAAGCAGAGAGAAGAAATGTGTTGGTTAGTTATCAAAAAGTAAATTGTAAATATCTGAGAGTTATGAAAGGCAAAAGTGGTGGCAACCCCAGTCAGGAATCTCACTTTAAGCTCTTAAAATCAGCAGGTGTATAGCGGCACAACTGAGTATTCAGAGACTATCAGTAGCCAGTTACAATTATAGGCTGGCAACTATGTCCACTAATGGGTACACAATCAGTCCATGAAATTTTGTATGCTACAAGATCAATATAATCATTCAGAATACCTGTCAAGCTCAATATGCCAGATTCTGTCCTATCAATATCCTTAATAGCATCAACTCTCCACACCACCCAGCTGTCCTTTGTGCCTCATAGCTCAGCCATCACAACCAAATGAATGATTGAAAGAAAATGATCCCAAGGCTCCCAGAAGTAAACTACCAGAACTTGTAAAATCTAATTGCGCACAAGATACCAACATTACACGTTGGTGTAGTCATTGGTACCAACCACATTGTGTCAGATTGTGCCATAGTGAACAAGATTGTCCCACACAGAGAAATATCATCCAAGAACAATACTGTCTAATGGTATCTATCATAGTACTCCCAATTGTACTTGGAGACCATTAAATGCCCAACACACCATGCTACAGTACAATAGACCAAGTCTAATAGACCTGTTTATTGTGCCAGGACTCATAGTTTCAGGTAGTGCTGTATACTTTGTTAATAATTTTGTATTTCAGAGTCATATGCATGAGGTTTTGATCCTAATCTTGCATAACACATCATGTTGTGGCACTCTGTGATGCTTTAATCAGCTCAAATGAATGGAATAAGTAAAGTAGAGACCAGTATATCCTACTAGGTGAATACATTCTTAAGCATGCCAAGAACTATGGAAGATCATGGGCTGAGTTTTTTCAAGGTAGTCTTGGTCAGTATTCTAATGCTAAGTAATCTCTGTGTCCCAACTGCTTTGCCAGAGAAAACTGAATTTGGACCTTCTATAGCAGTAACAATTACCAATGAATTGTAAAACACAACAGTGACTGAAGACCTAGTTGAATGGTTGCAGATCAATAACACTCTGAGCAATAATTTCAGATCATATACTATACCCATAATCAAGCTTCCTGCAGATATGCAGCTGAAACACCAGGATGACTTTGTTACCATTGTTTCCATTAAATAGGGCTCAGAGCCACTGTGGCAGTAGTCCTGAAATTTCTTAGTGCTGAGAAAGCAACAAATAAGAGTGAAGTGTAAGTCACATGGAATTCCTACTCAGAGTACTATTTAGGAGCATTATTACTGACTCAATACAGCATGAGCAGATTATTTTTGGCTCATTCAGTGTTTTTCATGCCCTGACATCATGAGACCCTGAAAGAAGCACACCTTAATCCAGATAAAACACTGAGCATATCTGTTGTAAGAAAAGCAGCAGCTTGGAGATCCATACTACATATTTCTACTTAAACTCTCCCCCTTGCTTGGAGGCAGCATTTCACATGAAGTATGCTGGTCTGGAGAAAGGTGAAGTGTACCTCCAAGTGACTTAAGCCACAACAGCTGCAAGAGGAATTTTGAGCAAATGGTCCCTACTTTGCATGCAACATTTCAGTAAGAATTTGTGTGGAAGTGTTATTAGTGGTATCAGCGGCCAATGCAGATAGGCTTGGCACACTACAAGCTACTCAAAGAATATGTGAGTATAGAACTCAACATCCAATCCTTCAAAGCCACGCACTTTTTGCCATTGGCTGTGCAATAATAACACAAGATGTCTGAACCCGCTGTAGCTCAAAAAACCAAAATATAAATATATTTGAGTGCAGCACGTTGATTAAAAAGCTTAAATGCCAACACAAATTCATTGACATCAGGATGTGCACCAGCAGAAGGCATGCTTTTGAGATGGATTTGTGGTGTATGATACAAACAACAAATTGGAATCAGAAGTTTGTCTGAGCATGACAAACAATTCAGAGTAAAAGACACTGGACCAGTATGTAGAAAAGTGAGTGAATCGGCCTGATTCCAATCAAATGGTCTAGTCGGAATACTAGCTGTTATGCAAAGTAACATTTATTGATGCGTAATTAGCAACTCTTAGTTCCAAACCATGATGGCTACCAAATTGGAAAAGCATTACACACGGTGTCCAGTGCATATATATTCTGCTGCAAAAAGCACTGTATCAGTGTATATTTACCTGTAGCACTGTACCAATCTATACTTTGTATATTACTAGAGGTCCTTCATTGTCATCAGGATCCGAGTGAGTAGGGCATTGAGTGACATTGTATATTGGGCAATACTCTAATGCATCAAAGCAGCACTATATATTTGCCTCTTTGTTGCATCTGGACATCCTTGAAGCGTTGATTGGGTGACATGTCTTTATTTCCAAAGTGCTAAAATAAGCGTGGACGACAAGGCGCATATTCCATAACTCAAATTATGGAGACATTACTCACTTGGTCTGTTGCCTCTAGTGCTGTTGGCAAAGCGGCTTCTTTGGCAACAGAGATTTCAAATGGAGAGGTTGCATTCCGGGTGCTGGCAGTACTAGGTGGAGTATTCAAGCACCTGGGAGTACGGGGCTTTCAGCATATTGATGACACCATTGAGGTGTGGAGTCATGGAGATATATGTTATAAGTGCCAAACCGGATTTCTAAGTGATATTTCAAAGGAGGAAATGCGTAGTGCCTTTACCAATGATAAAGTTGCAGCTAAGCGTAAGAAGAAGGCAAGAACTAAGCAACCCCCCCAGGCTGAGATGCCACCTACACCAGTGCTCCCAGCCTTGACTGACGCAATGCAAATATCCCCAGTCCCGAGTAGCAGCGTAGTCCCTAGCAGCGTATCCCCGGCCCCTAGTAGCAGCATATTGCCTTGTGTGCAAGATGGTGACAATACAACCAAAGGAATGAATACCCTACCAGAGTGGTTGCGCAACTGGGTGACTACCAGCAAAGCAGAGGCAGATGGCAGTGTACTCAACCATGAGTATCATCGTGTGATTCAATTTATTGAAGACCTCTGTATGGAGATCAACAAAGGAAGCCAAAAACAGGATTGTCGCACACCTATTGTGGATATCAGCTTGATGGCTCAATGCAAACAAGCACAAAGGTACCATATCAGTGATAGGCCAGAAGATCCCATTCAGGCAATGTTGAATCTGGGAAACAATCTTCAACAACTAGCCAGCATTGACAACGAGGTGCAAGTGCGCAGCAATACGTACTACTACAACCTCTATCATTGCTTTGTATGCTTTGCCCAACAGGTTTTACAAAGCGGTGCAGCTGGTGCAAAAACACCTAAAGGACAAGCAAACCAAATATTCAAAGCTTTGCATAGTAAGCTACTGGCGCATAATCCCAGCTTTAATTACAGCCGCTTCAAACAGGTACTTGATAGGTCAGCACCATTGTTCATGATCACAAACTACCTTGGGGCAAATATTCTGAACTTTCCTGGCATCTTGACAGCAAATAGCCTTGCCAGAATGAAGGCCGGTGGTTTGCAGATGCTGTACCAACTTTTGATCAAGAATCCAGGCTTTCGTGACACCTTTCAGCCGGTAAATGAGCCCAACGCATATGCCAAGTTTAGTAGCCATGAGCTCTTCCATCCATACCATACCCAGTACTGGATTGGCAATGCCTGATCAGATCATACGCTATCAAGAACAACATTGGTGGTAGCATCCCGTATTCTCAACAATGAAGAATAAATCTCACTTTATATACAGTCACGCCTTTGTGATATTATGTTAAATACTCCCCATGCAAAGTTGCATTCCTGCATGAGCATTGACAATTACACACGACTGGAGTGCCTAGGTGAAGGAGGTTTTGGCACTGTGTGGAAGGTTGTCCGTCTGAGTGACCAGAAGGTAATGCGAGCGTAAGAAGGCGTAACCGTACTAACAAGGTTTGTTTAGTTGTTTGCTATGAAAGAAGTAAAGCTGCAGTATCACAGTTTGGCTGGGATTCGAGATGCCATGGAGGAGGCGCAAATACTTCACAATGTGCAACATCCTAATCTAGTGGCAGTTGAAGACTTCTGGGCCGCTCAAAACAATGGCAAAGTCTTCATTGTAATGGAATACTGCGCATATGGGGACTTGCGAAATGTACTACAGCTTTGCAAAACACACAGGTACTTTCTTTAAATGATCATCCAGAATTCAAATCTCAATAAGCACACCAGATGTTCTCTACAGCCAAGCCAGGTGTGGAGCATATTTGCGCAGGTTGTTTGTGCGGTTCATTGGTGTCATGTTGAGTATGGACAGCAGAATGGTGCCATCCTCATCCATCGCGACATCAAACCAGAGAATAGTAAGTGTAAAGTGAGGGTTTTACTATAGCATTGACTAATACAAATATGCATGGTAAAAGTATTTATCACCGGTACAGAATCCATCAAGCTTGGTGACTTTGGTATTAAGCGAATAGTTGATGCTGGTGGAGCAGCCAAAACCTTTGCTGGGGTATGTGAATGTGTAGTGTGGACTAGGGCATTGTACTAACGCAATATTACAGTCACCGTACTACATGGCGCCCGTAAGTTGATGTTATGCTGTCTCATCACTTGTGTACTCACAGTTTGTTTAGGAGCTGCTTCGTAAACAACCTTATAGTGAAAAGGTTGACATATGGGCACTAGGGTTACTTTTATATGAGTTATGCACGCTGGAGACTCTCTTTGAGCTTCCCACACAGTTCCATCTGGAGCAATCAATATGTGGCGATTTAGCCGTTAATATTCCCAGCATTTATGGAAAGGAAGCGTTGGATCTGATTATTTGTTTACTACAACAACAGGTACGCAACCGCACAGAGACAATACAAGATTAGCCAATTAATAGATCCTTGTAGCCTTGTCACAGACCATCAATTACTGAGCTGCGGGCGCATCCAAGAGTGGCCGAAGTGATTTCAAATATGCGATATGGACGCTAAATCTATATTGTACATCTGGGTTGAATAAATAGTATAAGTAGATGGTTCATCCACAGTGTTCAACATTAAATCTCAAATGCAGCGTAATAGAGCAATTATTGGTCACCCGGGATTTACCTTTCTTCAAGTCAAGTCTATACATCTCCCAAGCTCTCTCAAATGTATCTCAAGGCTTCCTGTTCAGTCAATACGCTTGCAAAGCTCCCTGAATCGTTCATCTATGCCTAAGCTACCCAAGCTGCCCACTGCACCAGCACTCCATGGTGACACACTGGATGTTTATCGGAACTTTCTGCATCATGCTGAGGTTAACTTCAAAATTATTGATCACAAGATGGATATCCTGCTAGATATACTAGATAACTGTATGAAAGTGTAGAATACAATGCCATATTTAATAAACATCAATAAGATTGATTATGTTTCGAGTTAATATGAAGCTTAATTAGAAATAAATGCATAGTATGATGAAGGGCCATGGTAGGCGTTAGAAATCTCTTTGCTCGACTTGATTTAATATAGGGATCTCTTTCCTTGACTTGATTTAATATAGGGATCTCTTTGCTCGACTTGATTTAATATAGGGATCTCTTTGCTTGACTTGACTCAATATAGGGATCTCTTTCCTTGACTTGATTTAATATAGGGATCTCTTTGCTCGACTTGATTTAATATAGGGATCTCTTTGCTTGACTTGACTCAATATAGGGATCTCTTTGCTTGACTTGCATTGTGATTTGTTTTCATGAGCGAGTGTTTGTGCGGTGGTTGTTTCCGAAATGTACTACATCATTTGACTGCAAATCAATTAGCCGTGTATATAAGCTAATGTCAAGCATTCAATATTCTCAATTTACTGTCAACTCACCGTTCTGTTCACAACAACAAGCCCCTCTCCAACAGAACGGTGACTCAGCTCCCACGTCCCAATTGGCTCAAGCTATATAAATAAAATTCAGCATCATCATTACTTGGCATGTAACTTAAATGGGATTGCCTCATATTGTTGTTGGCATATTATCAATACTAAACAATGGTTGAATTCCAGTTCCTATTGAACTTACAAAGGGCCATTGTTCGAGCCGTCATCTGATCATATTGGAGTGAAGTTTTCACTATAAAGGGACAATGGCTTGACACTGTTATGCAAACCATGGTGCAAGCCCAGGACCATATCTATAGAGAAAGAGCCATGCTGCTTCTGCGCGTGGTGTGCGAGGTATTCTCAGCAACACATGGGCTGCAGGAGCTAACGATGGAGAATGGCGAAGTAGTAGCAAATTTTAAAGGGAAGCCAGCTATGCGTAGGAATATAGACTCACCTCTGGAGACTTTGCCTGCTTGTGAAGCCTTGACAGCCATTGTGTTTGAACCTAAAGCTAGCACATCCCAAGCTGGTTTGGGCCAATGAATAAATATCCTGTTGCAGAAGGAACAGCGTTGTGTTTTTTAGAATTCACAAAGTGCTATAAAGGTGCGTGCCCAGCGAGGTATAAGGCATTCTCAGGTTGCTTAATCTGTAATACGTATAGATAGTGTGTACACAGTGTGTATAGATAGATGCACCACGTGACCGGTGTAACTTAAGTATCACAATATAGTGATTAAATAGTATGACGACTCAGCCACAATTGATTCAACATATTTATACCATAATATTGTATTCACTCCGAATATAAGCATTGGTGAGCGCGATCTAGGCGTAAATAAAGTGTCGTAGTTTCTGTTACACTGAGGCTATTAGTATTAAGTGCATACATAGTTTGTTCGGGGTATAAGGGTGGATGACAATATTGAGCGGTTACATAAGTATTGCCCATGTGTTCATCCCTTGGTGGTATTGAAAGAATACGATAACCAGTATGTGATTGATAACGTAAAGATACACAAGAGGCATCTTTTGGTTGAGCGGCTAATCTAATATATCATGCTGTTAAGCTTACTATTAATACTGCCATCATCTAAATTATGCAAGATAAAGGCCAATTTTTGAGGCGCTCTTTTGAGGCTCTCGCTGCGTTTCTACCCATTTCCGTTTACTAGAAAAATACTAGCCACTTTCTTATAACATAGTATAGGAATCTCTCTACCACGATTAGCATTGCTGTTGACAGAAATCACGTGTTTGTACTTGTATCATTTATATATATAAGAATCTCTCTGCTATGGCTAGTTTAGTCGCTTATTGCTGTGGAAGACAGAAGGAAAAACGGTTGTATGCTAGCTGCGGCGCTTGCCTCCGAAATATACTACATTACTCGACTGAGACCCATCAATTTCGTGAAGCTTCCTAGATACGATGTTTGTTAACCTTCATCTTGGCCGAAAACTGGTTTTGTATATAAATGCTGGTGCTGAGCATTCTTCGAGTAATCAACATTCACAATGTACAAACAACTTACCGCAGCTCGTGCTCTACTAATGGCCGTCAGTGCCTTTGGAAGTCCCGTGGATGTGTCAAGCACAAATCTCCGATAGGGATCCACAAAGCGGCCAAGTGGTGAAGAAGTTCTCGTCCAACAGGGAAGAGGATGCGCAGAATATTCGACACTACATCGATGGCATTCTCGGCCAGATGTCAAGGAATACGTTCGATCAGACACTCTCGGATAAGCAAGAAGCCGACCAAGGAGTCGAGGAAGAGGAGGGCAATCCTGAAGAGGCCCAGCTATGGGGGAGATACGGCGGGTATGGGCGGTGGAGGGGCAGATACTGGGGACGAGGACGTTACGGTCGCTACGGTGGTTATAGAGGTCGGTAGGAATATGGAGGCTATGGTGGATGCGACTGGGGTTGCTGAATAATAAGAGTCAAGGCTTTCATTCACTCCAGCAACGAATAAAGTACTGTCGCATTTTATCTATCGATAGTGAATGGTCATATGTATAACTCTTATTGTAAATGCTACTTGGCGGAGACGCCTACTTCTTTTCCGTTATTTGGAAGCAGTCGCAACAATCCTGTTCCTTTTCCTGTTGCAGTCTTACAGAGAAGGGTACATGATTGCTTTGGCGGAGGTGCTGGATGGTCCAAAAGTGATGCTTGCGGTATCTACCGGTCACGTGTTAGCATGAGCCGAGGTTGATACGCGGGTTAGCAATGCCACGGTTAAGGAGCAGAGAACGGTATTGAATCGCACTGTGTGTGTTTTACCGTCAAATCGAATATTAAATACGATTGTATAGAGCTATAAGGGGATAAGCCCGGTTGGCAAGGAGAGACAGGCAGTGAAGGGGAATATTCTATTAGAGTACTTTTTTCAGTCTTGGGAGTGCGCATATGATGCTAATCCATCATTCTTACTTCAGTTTCTAGCCAAGAGAGCCCATTTCTTGCTACTAGTAACATAAAAAGACTTGAATCACTACAATTTTATCGTGTGTATGACTTGTTATAGTGTGTGTGGCTTGGGTTTCTATACGTAAACAAATGACATAGTTGCTACAAGTGCAAAAGCTGATTAAATGCATGCATATATTCGTAGAGTGAAATGACTCATTGGAATCTCTATAGTCTTACCGTTAGGCATATGACTGATAGTGGTGGTGAAAGATGATGCCCAGTTGATGCCCCGTTGATGCGTAGATAAGCCTTTCATACGAGGATTCTGATTCAAAACACGGATTTTTGAGATTTTTCAGCTTTGTGGAGTGTATCTTTTGAGCGTTTGTTCAATAACAATGATGGCTATGGTAGATAAATACACTCATGTTAGAGTATCTACCGCATCAAGCTACTAGTCAAGTTATTACTTACACTCTGATCACTGACTGACACTTAGACCATCATATCTGTGGTGTATAGAAGACCATAAGGTTCATTGTAGTCATTCTCAGCAGAAATACTCTGACCTCAGCACTCACTGCTATGAACAGTTCTTCCTTCACTAAAGTCTCAATAGACTGTGATATTGACATGCTGGTATAGGTGATGCATGCTTTGTACAGTTCTCCATGGTTAAGTGCGGTAGGCCTCTACTTTCTTCATTTTAGACCCCACCAGAACCTTGGCTCGCTTCTAAATCAGTGTCGTACTAGTAGCATTCAGGTGCCATATCAATTATCGTATATTCTCCACAATATCCCGATATTTGAAGAGCTCATTTGAGATATTTGCAACTAAGAATGAAAATGGAATACTTGAGACAATAAATGGTTGTCATTTAGTAACAATGACAATACTTGGACCGCAACCCCTTCCAATATCAGCTAGCATGAACTTACAACAAGCTGTATGCACTGAGAATATATTAGATAAGTACACTAATTATTATATTGTCGCAGCCTAACTTGGAGCTTACTGAACCACCGTTAAGCTGAGCTATACACCAAATAAGTATATACTTCAGGATGTACTGCGGCAGGTTGACTGTATGCATAACCGACTATGATTAAATAATGGAGTTGGCTCAAGAGATGTCATCAACCATGCCGTTCTTTAGTAAATAGGACGATGTAAGGGGAGTTATGACAGCAAAGGAAGGGGATAACGACGCTACAGTGACAGGATATATTGGTACAGGGAGATGGCTGCAACTGGAGGTACAGACTCGTCAACACTCGGTTCACACAATCAATATCAACATATCTGCTAAACAAATGATCTTTTTAAGCTTTGAGTTGTGTTATGCGTGTTTGATTGAATGAAGAGCCACTAAACAGCTTCTATTGAACGACCATATGGATCACCCGCAGCGCTTCCCACTGAAGGCAGAGGTGAAGTTGAGTGTCTTTAATCAGCTTCTGCTGTGCGGGTATATATATTCATAATCGGCTCAAGTGCTTCATTCAGATTCACAATGTACAAGCACTTCTCCATCACCTTTGCTCTCCTACTTGCCTCATATGCAGTGACAATTCCTGTGCATCCAGAAGTAACCAATGTAGCAAGTGCTTCCATCTCCATCCGGGACCCACAAAGCGGCAAAATGATAACACAATTCCAATCCACAAAAGACGAAGATGCTCGTGCCCTTCTTGACGACATATTCGGCCAAATGTCAGGCGGTGGGTTGGCAGATGAACAACTATCTCCTACAAGTGAAGACACTGACTCTGAAGAGACCGACCTATGGGGGAGATACGGTGGATATGGGCGGCGGAGGGGCAGGTACTGGGGACGAGGACGTTACGGTCGCTACGGTGGTTATGGAGGTCGGTGGGGGTATGGACGCTACGGGGGATATGGAGGGTATGGCGGATGCGACTGGGGTTGCTGAATAATAAGAATCAAGGCTTTCATTCACTCCAACAACACCACTTGTCTGTGTGCTTGAATAAAGTACCGTTGCATTGTATCTATCGATAGTGAATGGCCATGTGATTATGACTCTTATTTAGAGTGCTAGCTGGCAGAGACCCTCACTGCTCCAAAGGTCACTTCTTTTCCGTTCATCGCGATGTGTGTCTCGGGTTGTTTGGAGGTAATCGTAGCAATCCTGTTCCTTTTCCTGTTGCAATCTTGCAGAGAAGGGTACGGGATCGCTTTGGCGAAGGTGTTGGGCGGTCCGGAAGTGATGCTTGCGGTATCTACCGGTCACGTGTTGGCATGAGCCGAGGCTGGTATGCAGGTTAGCAGTGCCACGGTTAAGGAGCAGAGAACGGTTTTGTATCGCATTGTGTGTGTTTCACCGTTGAATCGAATACTGAAGAGGACTGTATAGAGCTATAAGGAGATAAGCACGGTTGGCAAGGAGAGACAGGCAGAGCTACCATAACAATGAAGGGGAGCATCACCCTTACTTCAGTTTCTAGCTAAGAGAGCCCGTTCCTTGCTACTAGTATCGCCACGGTGGATACACTCCATTGATCTTTTGCTCAGAATGATGTGTAGGCATATTCTAGGCTTTCGTTCACTAGTCTGTTACAGTTGCTCTTTCATTCTGGCTGTGTATATCTAATGGGATGCATTCTTTATCACTCCTGGCTAAACAATGCGGTTTATTGAGGATGCTAGCTGACAGATACTCTTACTGCTCCAACAGTCACTTCTTTTCCGTTCTTCGCGATAGGCACCTCGAGTTGTTTGGATGTTATAGCAGCTATCCTGTTCCTGCGATTGTAACAATCTTGCAGAGAAGGATACAGGACGGCTTGAGCAGAGGTACTGGGAGATTCAGGGGTGATGCTGGAGTAGGTCACACGTTGGCATGAGCCAGCCGAGAATGGTAGTTGTTGTGCAGTATCTTCAGGAGTATTCACCAACTCTACATTGTAAGTATTTGGTTAGTAAGGCTCACTGGTTGCGGCTAGTTGGGTTATATACTGATACATAGTTAGTAACGCACTAGAGGATTGTGCTGAAGTTGTCGTGCCGGCTAGTAGTGCCATGGTCAAGGAGCAGAAAACGGTACTGAATCGCATTGTGTGTGCCTCTGTGTGTATGCCTGATGAATAAGGTGAACATTACAAGCGATTTTATAGGAAATTAGCCCGGCTTGTAAGGAGAGACAGGCTGAGCTACCATGATGAAGCGGAATATTCTTTATTATTCACCAAATTCGCTTTGGGCTAAGCACTTTTTTTAAAGGAGAAACCATCGAACTCAAGTGATGATCCTTGTATTGTTCGATGACTAGTGTTAGCCTGCATATGTGGCATGGATGCGTTGCCTGCTCGCTTCCATTAGTATCGTAACGCCGAATATGGTGAGTGCGATCTAGGCGTAAATAAAGTGTTGTAGTTTCTGTTACACTGAGGCTTTAAATTTTGAGTGCATGCTTAGTATATAGGCATTGCCCATTTGTAGCCCACTCATTCATCTCCTGATGAAGGAATCAGATGGTGGTGATGACTTCTGGTGAAGAACGGCAAATGGTGGTGGCCAAAGAAAAAGATGACCAGTATGGGATTGATAACGTAAAATATACACGAGGGGAGGCTCCGTTTATTCTTTGGTGTTCACCATGCGCAAGTACTTTTCCATCGCTCTAATACTTTTTAATGTGACAAGTGTGTCCATCTCTTCTCCAAAGTCGGGAAACGGTGTGTAGGAAGAAGGTGCTCGCACCAGAGAGGGCAGGTGACGAGGTCGTTATGGTCACTTCGGGGACTATGATGGTCGCTGGGAACTTGGAGGGTTTGCTTGAGCTGCTAATTTAATACATCATGCTGTTAAGCTTACTACTAATATTGCGATCATCCACAACTCTAAATCATGCAAAATAAATGCCAATTTTTGAGGCTCTCTTTTGAGGCTCTCGCTGTTTATCTACCCATTTCCGTTTACGAGATAAACACTTGCCACTTTCATATAACATAGTATAGAAATCTCTATACCACGACTAGTGTTGTTGTTAACAGAAATCGAGTGTTTGTACTTTGGCTGCGGTGGTTGCCTCCGAAATATACTACATCATTTGACTGAAGCTTCCTAGATGCGATATCAATCAACCTCCATCTTGTATGTGTATATAAAGACTGGTGCTGAGCTTTATTTGAGTATTCAACATTCACAATGTACAAACAACTTACCGCAGCTTGTGCTCTACTAATGGCCGTCAATGCCTTTGGAAGTCCCGTGGATGTGTCAAGCACAAATCTCCGATAGGGATCCACAAAGTGGCCAAGTGGTGAAGAGGTTCTCGTCCAACAAGGAGGAGGATGCGCAGAATATTCGACACTACATCGATGGCATTCTCGGCCAGATGTCAAGAAATACGTTCGATCAGACCCTCTCGGATAAGCAAGACGCCGACCAAGATGTCGAGGAAGAGGAGGGCAATCCAGAAGAGGCCCAGCTATGGGGGAGATACGGTGGATATGGGCGGCGGAGGGGCAGATCCTGGGGACGAGGACACTACGGTCGCTACGGTGGTTATGGAGGTCGATGGGGATATGGAGGGTATGGTGGATGCGACTGGGGTTGCTAAATAATAAGAATCAAGGCTTTCATCCACTCCAACAACACAACTTGCCTATGTGCTTGAATAAAGTACCGTTGCATTGTATCTATCGATAGTAAATGGCCATGTGATTATGACTCTTATTGAGAATGCTAGTTGGCAGAGACTCTCACTGCTCCAACGGTCACTTCTTTTCCGTACTTCGCGATGTGTATCTCGAATTGTTTAGAGGTAATTGTAGCAGTCCTGTTCCTTTTACAGTTGCAATCTTGCAGGGAAGGGTACAGGATTACTTTGGCGGAGGTGCTGGGTGGACCGGAAGTGATGCTTGTGGTATCTACCGGTTTGCAGGTCACGTGTTGACATGAGCTGATGTTGACACGCTGGTTAGCAGTGCCACGGTTAAGGAGTAGAGAACGGGGCTAGGGTTTATTTATCACATCAAGCTGGCAGCATTCTACTTGCCAAGTTATTACTGACTGATACTTATATAGACGATCATAAGGTTCATTGTAGTCATACCCAAAATATTATTATCTCTTCAGTATTCTCAACAGCAGTGCAGCGGCCTCAGCACTTGCTGTTATGAACAGTTTCCTTCACAGGTATGGCTAAAGTCTCAATATACTAAGACATTGGCATGCTGGCATAGGTGATGCAGGCTTTGTACGGCGCTCCAGCTGTCTTTCAGAGAGGCTCCTACTGTTTAGCTGATTACAGCACACTAGCATAAATAGGCCATGTTTAATCATTATTTCTTGGTACTCGTAGAAAATACCAACACGTGACTTGCTTTGTACTCCCACTGCAGGTAGCTACCAGATATACAATTGTACTGCATAGGACTCTACTTCGTATAGTAATTTGGTGTTATTTTGAACACTGATAAGCAAGAGTAGGAACTCTCCATTGCTCTAAAGCTACTGGTAAAACATAAGCTCAGTAAACTTGTTCTAGGCAGCATTCCAACTCATATTTTCGCAATAAATAACCTTGTAGCATATAGAATGGTGCTGATAGCTCCTTGATCCATACTGTTGGCTATTGGAGTGAGCAGACTTTGTAGTGGAGTTAGCCTGCAGTAGGGATTTTGAACTTACATTGACTCCTTGGTGAGCAGTTCTTTATGTAATTGATGATTGAAAGTTACTTACAGGCTGCCCAGGTGCAATAGGCCTCTGCTTTCCTCATTTAAATATCACCAGAACCCTTGGTTTACTGGACACTTCTGAACCAGTATTGCACTATCAGCTTCAGGTACCATATCAAGTGCCAAACATTCTTCACAATGCTTTAATATTTGAGATATTTACAACAGGCACTATATAACTAAGAATGAAAAAGTAGTAGCCCGAATACTTGAGGCAGCTATCATTATTTGAGCCGCAATCCCTGCCAATATTACCTACAATGAACTTACTTACAAGCGAGCTATAAGCACTGTTAGATAAGTACAGAAGTATACTAATTTCTATATTATAGCATCCTAACTTTAAGCTTATTTATTCCTCGTTCAGCTGACCTATACTTGAGGATGTATTGCGGCAGGTTGACTGTATGCGTAACCGACTAGGAATAAACACTGGAGTTGGATGTAGCTAGATCGGATCAAGAGATGTTTTAATCAACCGTGCCACTCTTTAATGAATATGAGTTGTGGCAGCAACGGAAGGGGATACGGTGATAGGATACATTGGTACATGGAGATGGCGAATGCCGACCAAGGAGTCGAGGAAGAGGAGGGCAATCCTGAAGAGGCCGAGCTATGGGGGAGATACGGCGGGTATGGGCCGTGGAGGGGCAGATACTGGGGACGAGGACGTTACGGTCGTTACGGTGGTTATGGAGGTCTGTGGGAATATGGAGGCTATGGTGGATGCGACTGGGGTTGCTGAATAAACTCCTTACTAATAAGAGTCAAGGCTTTCGTTCACTCCAGCAACGCAGCTTTTTTGTGTGCTTGAATAAAGTACTGTCGCATTTTGTCTATCGATAGTGAATGGCCCTGAGTATAATTCGATGGGATGTATTCTTTATAACTCTTGTCGTGAATGCTAGTTAGCAGAGACCCCTACTTCTTTTCGGTTATTTGGAGGTACTCGCAACAATCCTGTTCCTTTTCCTGTTGCAATCTTACAGAGAAGGGTACATTATTGCTTTGGCGGAGGTGCTGGATGGTCCGGAAGTGATGCTTGCGGTATCTACCGGTCTGCAGGTCACGTGTTGGCATGAGCCGAGTTTGATACGCGGGTTAGCAGTGCCACGGTTAAGGAGCAGAGAACGGTATTGAATCGCACTGTGTGTGTTTTACCGTTAAATCGAATATTAAATACGATTGTATAGAGCTATAAGGAGATAGGCACTGTTGGCAAGGAGAGACAGGCAGAATTACCATGACAATGAAGGGGAGTATTCTATTAGAGTACTTTTTTCAGTCTTGGGAGTACGCATATGATTACTTCAGTTTCTAGCCAAGAGAGCCCGTTCCTTGCTACTAGTAACATAGAAAGACTTCAAAACGTCATAGTTGCTATAAGCGCAAACCTGATTGAATGCATGCATATAATCGTAGAGTGAAATAACTCATTGAAATCTCTATAGTCTTACCGTTGGGCATATGACTGATAGTGGTGGTGAAAGATGATGCCCAGTTGATGCCCCGTTGATGCCCCGTTGATGCGTAGATAAGCCTTTCATACGAGGATTCTGATTCAAATACGTCTGCCTCAAACACGGATTTTGACCAGGACAAGACCTTGTGACCATCTGAGCTTTGTGGAGTGTATCTAACCATGACGGCTATGGTAGATAAATACACTCATGCTGGAGTATCTATCACATCATTACTTACACTCTGATCACTGACTGACACCTACACCATCATATCTTTGGTGTATAGAAGATCACAAGGTTTGTCGTAGTCATTTTCACAGAACCATTATCTCCTCAGTATTCTCAGCAGAAATACTCTGACCTCAGCACTCACTGCTATGAGCAGTTCTTCCTTCACTAAATATCAAGTACCCTATATTCTCCACAATATCAAGTACCCTATATTCTCCACAATATCCCAATATTTGAAGATATTTGCAACAGATACTGTACAACTAAGAATGAAAATGGAATGCTTGAGGCTATCAATGGTTGTCATTTAGTAATAATGATCGCAGCTAGTTCTCAGTGCTTGAACCGCAGCCCCTTCCAATATCAGCTAGCATGAACTTACAACAAGCTATATGCACTGAGAATCTATTCGATAAGTACACTAATTTTTATATTATCGCAGCCTAACTTGGAGCTTACTAATTCCGCTTACCATACACCGACCAAGTATATTCTTCAGGATTTACTGCGGTAGGTTAACTGTATGTGTAACCGACTGGGAAGAAATACCTGAGTTGGCTCAAGAGATGTCATTAATCATGCCATTCTTTAGTAAATATGATGATATAAAGGGAGTTATGGCATCAACGGAAGGGGGTAACGACGCTACAGTGACAGGATACATTGGTACATGGAGATGGCTGCAACTGGAAGTTCACACAATCAATATCAACATATGGTTAATATGGATGTTGCTAACCTGCAACATATCTGCTAAACAAATGATCTTGTGAAGCTTTTCGTTGTGGTATGCGTGTTTGATTGAATGAAGAGCCACTAAACAGTTTCTATTGAACGATCGTATGGATCACCCGCAGCGCTTCTCACTGAAGGCAGAGGTAAAGTTGAGTGTCTCTAATAAGCTCCATCATCAGCTTCTGCTATGCGGGTATATATACTCATAATCAGCTCATTCAGATTCACAATGTACAAGCACTTCTCCATCCCCTTTGCTCTCCTAATTGCCTCATATGCAGTGGCAACTCCTGTGCAGCCAGAAGTAACCAATGTAGCAAGTGCTTCCATCTCCATCCGGGACCCACAAAGCGGCAAAATGATAACACAATTCCAATCCGCAAAAGACGAAGATGCTCGCGCCATTCTTGACGACATATTCGGCCAAATGTCAGGCAGTGGGTTGGCAGATGAAGAAGTGTCTCCTACAAGTGAAGACACTGACTCTGAAGAGACCGGGCTTTGGGGTAGATATGGTGGCTATGGAAGGTTGGGGAGCAGATACTGGGGACGAGGACGTTACAGTCGCTATGGTGGCTACGGAGGCCGATGGGGATATGGGCGCTACGGGGGATATGGTGGCTATGGTGGATGCGACTGGGGTTGCTAATGCACTACATCCTTACGTTTAATAAACATCATAATGACAATGCTCATCGTAATTAATCAGTGATGTTTACCAAGCTGCAGTATGGAGAGAAAGTCGGATATGTGTATGGATAAGGTGGATGTCTAGGTAAAGATAAGTCTTATTGCAGTTTGGCTGTCAATTATCTTCATAAATGGTGCCAATTTTTACCTTTAAATGCGGTCAATTTTTACCTTCAATGCTGTCAATTTTTACTTTTTAATGGTGTACTGTTAGTAGTCATTTTTTTTCGCATGATAACACTGCTCTAGAAGCTCTTATTGTATCTTCCTAATGCCTGTAGAATAGATGCAAAATATAATATATCGTTCGTCCGAAACCCATCGATTCCGCGAAGCTTCCTAGATGCGATATCAATCAACCTCGATCTTGTATCTGTATATAAAGGCTGGTGCTGAGCTTTATTGGAGTATTCAACATTCACAATGTACAAACAACTTACCGCAGCCTGTGCTCTACTAATGGTCGTCAGTGCCTTTGGAAGTCCCGTAGATGTGTCAAGCACAAATGTAGCGAGCGCATCCATCTCCGATAAGAACCCGCAAAGCGGTCAAACGGTGAAGAAGTTCTCGTCCAACAGGGAAGAGGATGCGCAGAATATTCGACACTACATCGATGGCATTCTCGGCCAGATGTCGAGGAATACGTTTGATCAGACTATCTCGAGCAAGCAAGGCGTCGACCAAGGAGTCGAGGAAGAGGAGGGCAATCCAGAAGAGGCCCAGCTATGGGGGAGATACGGCGGATATGGGCGGCGGAGGGGCAGATACTGGGGACGAGGACGTTACGGTCGCTACGGTGGTTATGGAGGTCGGTGGGGATATGGACGCTACGGGGGATATGGAGGGTATGGTGGATGCGACTGGGGTTGCTGAATAATAAGAATCAAGGCTTTCATTCACTCCAACAACACAGCTTGTCTGTGTGCTTGAATAAAGTATCGTTGCATTTTATCTATTGATAGTGAATGGCCATGTGATTATGACTCTTATTGAGAATGCTAGTTAGCAGAGACTCTCACTGCTCCAACGGTCACTTCTTTTCCGTAGTTTCGAGGTAATCGCAGCAAACCTGATCCTTTTCTTGTTGCAATCTTGCAGAGAAAGGTACAGGATTGCTTTGGCGGAGGTGCCGGGTGGTCCGGGAGTTATGCCTACGGTATCCAATGGCCCGGCAGTCACGTGTTGCCAGGAGCCAAGGTTGATACGCAGGTTGGCAGTACCATGTTTAAGAAGGAGAGAACGGTATTGAGTCGTATTGTGAGTACTTCACCGTTGAATCGAATATTAAAGAAGATTGTGTAGAGCCATAAGGGGATATGCAGAGTTACTAAGATAATGAAGGGGAATAATATACAACTTTATCGTGTGTATGACTTGTTATAGTGTGTGTGGCTTGGGTTTCGATACGTAAACAAATGGCATAGTTGCTTTGATTGAATGCATGCATATATTCGTAGAGTGAAATAACTCATTGACATCTCTATAGTCTTACCGTTGGGCATATAACTGATAGTGGTGGTGAAAGATGATGCCCCGTTGATGCCCCGTTGATGCCCCGTTGATGCGTAGATAAGCCTTTCATACGAGGATTCTGGTTCAAAATCGTCTGCCTCAAAACACGGATTTTGACCAGGACAAGATCTTGTGACCATCTGAGCTTTGTGGAGTGTATCTAACCATGACGGCTATGGTAGATAAATACACTCATGATGAAGTATCTATCACATCATTACTTACACTCTGATCACTGACTGACACTTACACCATCATATCTCTGGTGTATAGAAGACCATAAGGTTCATTGTAGTCATTCTCAGCAGAAATACTCACTTACTGCTATTCCCAACTCTTCCTTCACAGGTATGGCTGAAGTCTCAATATACTGAGAGATTGGCAGGCTTTGTACAGTACTCCAGCAGTCTTTCGGAGATGCTTTCACTATTCAGCTCACTAAGCATAAACATGACATCAGCCAAGCAACAAGCATTATTTCTTGGTACTCATAGTAAATTCCAACACATGACTTGCTTTGTATTCCCACTTCAGGTAGCTATAGGATATACATAAGACTCTGCTTCATACAGTATGTTGGTGCTATGTTGACTATTGCTTAGTGAATATAAGAGCTTTCCAGAGCTTTTGCTCTACTGGTAAAATATAAAGTCGGTAAACTTATTCCTGTCCGCACAATAGATACCTTTGTAGCCTAAAGCATGTTGGTGGACTTTGTGGTATATGTTTTCTACAATGTCCTAATATTTGAACACGCTTGCTACAACTCATTGGAGATATTCACAAATGAGACTATACAACTAAAAATGATCACTTAATAAATGGACGTTGTTTGATAAGAATCCTTCAATACTTGAACCAGCTTATACGAATATCAAACGAACTATATGCACTACAAGGGAATATATTGTATAAGTACAGAAGTACGATAATCTTTATATTCCGTATACCATCGTTCAGCTGAGCTATACACTGACTCCATATATACTTCAGGGCGTGCTGTGGCATGAGTAACCAGCTAGGAATAAATACTGGAGTTAGATGTAACTAGATAGGTTTATCAAGCTCCATCATCATTCCATTCCTCAAGATGTGGAGGGAGTTATGGCAGCAACGGAAGGAGATTAGGACGCTACGTTTCTGGGGCACATTGGGACATGGAGATGGCTGCAACTGGAGTCAAAATATGGTCCACACAATCAATAGCGGTATCCTCAATATGTGGCTAATATGTACAATCCGCTCAACTCCTTCAAAATGCACCAGCACTTACATTGGGGGTATGGTGGCTATGGAGGCTACAGTGGATGCCACTGGGGTTGCTAATTCACCACATCCTTACCTTAAATAAACATCACATTGTCAATGTTTCATGCTAAACTTCATACTAAGCCTCATCGTAATTAATAGAAGCCACTCGGTGATGTTTGCATAATTCATCAAGCTGCAGTTTTCATAGTTCCTCAAGCTGCAGTAGGGATAACGAGTTAGATAGGTTGTGGTAGTGGATGTGTAGGTGGGTATCAACAGTTTGGCAGTCAATTGAAGTGTTTCTTTTTTGCAGCATTTTTACCGGCCACGTTAGTGGAAACACACATGCTTACTTCATCAGTATGCTTGTCCTTATCTTACTAACAACAGTATACTAGAGCTAGCACAAAGCTAGAAGCTCTGATAGTTTTTGGGATATGGGCGCTATGGGGGATACGGAGGATGCAATATACTCCATTCAACTTCATCATTAACATTCTTGACAATAAAACCGATGAGTACGCATATTCGAGGCTTGCATTCACTCTTATAAAATAACTGGCCTATGCACATGAATAGATTTTTGCTACTTGGAGTGCAATCTAACGCAATAGTGTGCGTGGCTAGGGCCTCTAAACGTAATTTAATGCCTTAGTGATTCTTTCTTCTTATCTGAATGCATGCAGAATTCGATCGAGGAATATGAGTAAAGAGTAACAATGAGCTGGAACGAAATGTTCTTTCTACTTTTGACAAAATCACACGCCGACTCTTATAGCCGTATGAAGCAACCTTCAATTAGGCACTTTATCTGTTTTCTTATGCTACTATGGATAGATTACTATGGATAGCA